>VZTV01119237.1:30736-51935 GCA_013400875.1 Anhinga rufa | reverse complement strand
ATAAATATATAAAATACATTTATATTATTATAGCAGTAATGTTAATTACTGAATTCACCTCACAGTTATTCCCTCTGAGGGGTGTCAGTATGATAGCTTATGTTTACATTTACAGAAAATTAGTAACTCTGTTCTGTCTCAGATTTCTGATGGTCTTGAATTAATAGACTGGGCTGTAATGCTAAGGTATCAGCTTTGTTGCAGGTATTGTATTGATTGCATGGCATGTATAAAATAACAAACTCTCAACATCCTGTCCCAGCACGCACAGGTACCTGTACCAAACTTGCCCTGAACTAGTGTGAACAGTCTCTATTTTGGTTGTTTCAAAGGCCTGAATAGATAGAAAAAGGAAATCTGCCCCACTTTATTATTGGAGCATTGTTGCTATTGTTTCTTATAAGACTTTAACCTTCAGTCCAATAGTAATTTTTCCTCAGGAAACAGACGACGAGCCCTCTGAAAAAGATGCTTTGCAGCCTGGACGCAATATTGTTGCTGCAGGGTATGCCTTGTATGGCAGTGCTACACTGGTCGCCCTTTCCACAGGACAAGGAGTGGACTGCTTCATGCTTGATCCGGTATAGTCATGGTGTTAATCACATTGCCACTATCTTTTAGAGCTTTCTGTGCTTGAGTTTACTTATTATTGTTACTCCTTTTCTCCGTAATCCAGGCAATCTATGCAATTATTTTTTTCACCCACGTCCTGGAGCATCCCACCTCCACCTTACAAGTGTTTAGTAATACATTGAGTTTGTTGGTTGCAATACCTCTGTTCATTTTTTCTACTCAGTAAAACAGAGTTTAAGTTAAATAGCATTTGAAACCCTGCTCATTCAAACCACACTGCTGGTTTGCAAAAACACTTAAGAAATTTTACTCTGGACATTGTCTTTGCCTCCACTTAAAGGAGTGTTACTGGAAGAATGCAGGAAGGAGATGGCTTATTTAAGAAACCAGCATTAGATGTGGGCAATAACATAGGAGCTCTTTTGATAAAAGGATGCACTATTATCAAATCTCCTGTTAACCTTTATAAATAGGCTCATTCCAAGAGGGAAGAACTGGGAGCTGAACTGCTCTGGCTAGAGACAGAGGAAGCGGAGGTGGAAGTTGTACTCAAACTGCAGACAGCAACACCTGGGGGAAGTTGACTACATTCACTTTAAGATATTTAGACAAGACAGGCAAGAAAAGTTCAAAAATCAGAAGGCAGTGTAATTTCTTAATTTGTAACCTTATGGTTTGTGGACAGAGATCTATGATCCATCTGCTTTCAGGGCTAACTGGTGTTTGTTTGATATACTATTATAGTCAAATTGCTTTATGTTTATACTACCAATGTGACAAGTTTTCATGAACTTAATGCAGATTCTGTGCATTCTGCTCTGTTTGAAATACTATGAAGTTATACACAAGACTGGTGTTGAAAGGATGATGCTCTACTAGTGTTTCTGCCCTCTCTAGTGTGACAACTGTTTTAGAAAGTCAACAAAATGTTCTGCTGTTTGCTAATAGCTGGTCTATCCTGTTCCTCTCTAGGGTCTCGGTGAATTTATTTTGGTGGACAGAGATGTTAAAATCAAGAAGAAAGGGAAAGTATACAGTCTCAATGAAGGTTATGCAAAGTATTTTGATCCTGCAATGACAGAATATTTACAAAAGAAGAAATTCCCTGAGGTAAGAAAATATTAGTACTGTACCCAATGTAGTGTGCACTGGCAAGCACTGCCTTCCACGACCTCCTGGCCAATAGGAAAGGATTTGAAGGCCTTGACGAGTTCAGCCCCATGTGACCCTTTCATGCCATCTGGTCCATTTTGGGTATGTATCTGATGTGTTGGTTTCTGGTGCCCTGACATCTTTTATAACTTATAGACTTCAGTAAGCAAATTCATGCAACCCAGTTTGAAAAAGTAATTTTAAAATAGAATTATGTTTTTCTCAATCTGTGTTTTTTCCTGCCATTTGTGCTTTTTTTTATCCCAGCTAACCTTATGATTTTGCTGGGAGGGGTAACTAACTTCTGATGTCTGAAGGTCTTGGAGCTGCCAATGCTGAACAAGTACTCTATGAATTTCTCTGGATCTAGTATCAGCACAAGGCGAGTTTTGTAGAAAGCACTAAGGTCTTTTATTAGACAATGGATCCAGACAAAAACCATGCAGAAGTCTTTTACAACTTTTAGCATTGCAATGCACAAATATATGTGTGCATTAAATGTATTTGAAGTCCCAGTCTCTAGTAATTTTCTGGGGAGGCAAAAATTCCTCCTCTGCTTCATTGAAGACAGAGTGAGAGATATCAAGAAACCAACAGACTTCTTGGCCTAGTAGCTTTCAAAAAGCTTTCCTTCAGTTTACATTTGTATTGTGTATCTCCCCTTCATATAAGCATGGTAACACGTCGTTTTTCTCAGGTGGAGCTTATTTGGTGTATATAACTTCACCTTGCTTGTCTTCTGTATTTCCTACCTTACCACTTCTGTGACTAGCAAACCTGAGACTGATATGAACACTTCCCTGATTGCTCACTAAAAAGACTTCTCCTTCAACAACATTAATTTCTAAACTGAGAAAAAGGAAAACCACATTCATGAATAAACTGCTATCTCCCAAACTAAGCTGCAGAATTAATGCTATGACCAATTTCACAACTTGACAAACAAGCTAGAAGGAAAAAGCTGAGGTCCTTTGGGAACCATCTGGACATGTAATGAAAAGTGACATCCCTCCTCATGCCTCAGGCTTAGGAAGCAGTGAAGAATCAGCAATCAAGTGGATACCTTGTTCTGATATTGTGAAGCAGCTTTCACTCATTGTCTGCAGCCCTTGCTTTTTCATAGGCTGATACCAAATTACAGGCACCCTGGTTTCCATACTGTGAATGCAGCTCTTTAAAGTGCTTATTTTAGAACCCCATAGAAGATCACTACACCGTACAAAAGACTAAGTTTCAGGCTGGTATAGGCATTTACAGTGCCTACATAAGCAGGTTTGATTCCTGTTTTATAACAAAAATACATTTTGCCATGATACCAGCTGTCTAGCCTGGTAGATATAATGCTTTACTTTATGTTTTTCAGGATGGCAGTTCCCCATATGGTGCCAGGTATGTGGGCTCCATGGTAGCTGATGTTCACCGTACATTGATGTATGGTGGGATCTTCATGTATCCTGCTAATCAGAAGAGTCCTAAAGGAAAGGTAAACAATTTGACTAATTCTCTGGTAAACTTAGTCAACCTATAACCTCTTGTTTTCCCAGAGATGTAAAGGAATAGTTTAGATATATAAACAGATAATAATTTTCCATCCCTGGAGAAAAATATTAGCGGATATGATGGTCAGCAATCAAATTTAGACAAGAAATTTAGGCAATTGCCAATTTAGACCAGAAATCTTCCTGTGTGCTTTTATATTACAAAGTAGTCAAATGGTTTTCACTGCAACCAAGGGCTTTATTTATTTTTCTAAACAAGAACATTTCAGTACCATAGAAATCCAGAAGTAGCACTTCAGTAGGCTTTAAAGATAAGAATGAAGGTTATATATGCTATATAAGTTTGTGATATATCATGGTTTTATTACAAATAGCATGATAAAGGAATAATGGGTGGTAAATTCCTGTGTCCAACTCATTTCTTTGTCTCTGTATATGGTTGCATTCTGTCACCCTTCCTTTTCCCCAGAAAACATTCTCTCTTTTGCACATATGAAAAGCACTTTAAACGTAATAGGTATTAGCACTGTTGTACCATAGACCGTCAAAGATTCAACTAAGCCTGCAGAAATACTGTCTGTTAAAAAATAACCAGCTATCATCTATGTCCTTTTAAACCCAGAAATTTTGGCATAAATCCCAAATAAGTTTGCATTCCACCAGAACACAGGCACCCCAGACGTAACATTTTTAAAGATGTGAACAGATACCAGGGTCCAAACCAAAAGTGCCTCTATTCCAAAAGGGAAAATTTGCTTTTAATAATTACGTCAGTTACTTCTGAAAACACAGTCACTATCTGGATGAGTTCAGGCCACCAATATCTATTCATATTTCTGAAGGCTGCATTAAAATCCTGACATTTTAAACTGGGAGCATCAAGTTTCAGACTCCAAAATATCCTGACCAAACACAATACGATTACCCCAAGCTTTGAGGTAACACATAAAGCCTATACATGAGAAGAGATTTTGGCTTTTCTTTCCCGGTACTGTTAATTTAGCTGGCTTAACTGTTTTGCTGATGTCTATGGGCCCAACAGCTACTTTTGACATTTTTGACAAAATACAGCTTCACTGATGCTGATGCTGCACATCAGTATATCAGCTTGGAAATGCTGATGGTGATGCTTGGATGCAGGCTCAGTACACCCTTCCTTGAAACAGAAGGTGTGAAGGGAAGTGAGAGGGGAAGGAAGAAGGAGTGGCTGACAGAGAGACATTGCTACTTAGGTCAATTGATATTTGGGTACAAAATTTTCTAGAATCACAAAAGGAAGGTTAGGTCCTGGTAAGTCCTTTGGTGTAATTTCCCCTAAAGGCAATCAATCACGTGTTCCCTTTTTCTTTCTAGCTCCGACTCCTCTATGAGTGCAACCCTATGGCTTTCATCATTGAACAGGCAGGTGGGATGGCAACTACAGGGACTGAGGCAGTGCTGGATGTGAAACCTGAAAGTATTCATCAGAGAGTCCCTCTTATCCTCGGTTCTCCAGATGATGTGCAGGAATACCTTGCTTGTGTACAGAAACACCAGAAAAGCAGCTAAAGGCTTTTTTTCTACATCAGACCTTGCTCATCCATCTTCACTCTACAGGAAAAGCCATACCTTTCAAGATGGTGGATTCTAGCAATTATCACTCATCTCTCAGTGAAAATCCCACCTTATGAGAACAATAAAAATAGTGAGAATGGCTGATGGGAAAAGCAAACTTTCATTTCTCCATGCAAACAAATGTAAAAATCCATTAACTCTGATTTATGTAGTGCAAATGTAGAGACAGAGGTCTGATTATTAAACAAAAGTGACTTTCTTTATATAATATTAACAAAAGGAAGTGGATTATGTCAGTACCCCTATTTCATCTGCAGCTTTACATCTGACATTACATGGTTGGCATTTTTTGAGACAGGATTTTCACTTCAACATTCACAATGCCATTATCTGGATTTTCTGCCAGAGGTTTTCTTGCAGGTGCTTTTTACCTTGTCAGCCCTGAGAAGACCAAAAGTCTCATGCTGTCTGAAACAGTGTTTTTAAACTCCAAATTATATATGTCTTGCATAACTAATAAAGATGAAATGGTTGCAATGTTGCCACGGTATTTCAGTTCTCATAAGAACTGGAAAATGCCTTATGTTATTTATAGAAAGGTAACATTCAACAGCACAAATTACAATAAACCATTGCTACAGATGTGACACTAAAATCATCCCTATTTATTCATTGTGCTCTGCAACAGAAGACGAGCTATTGCCACAAAGCCACTATTACACCTCCATTTCCTTTTACTTTGAAAGGTTCTCATTTCAGATAGAAGCTTGCCCTTTCATACATGTTACACTGCCATTCCTAGCCACTTCCAGCACACCTGTCCTGCTGGTGCCCTAATGCCATGTCTCAGACTTGACAGCGCCTAAGGATATTGGGAATCAGCTCTGAAACTAGCAGGCATTCATTGACCAATGAGAGCAAAAACTATTAATTAAAAGAAATGTGTGATTATGTTAAGTGATAAGGGTGTGAAAACTGGGGTTTAGATTGCTTTAACTCTTAAGACATCCTAATGCCTTTGTAACCCTCCTGTCTCCTTATATGGACATTTCTTTTGGCAACCATCTTGCCCTAAGCATCTCCTGCCCATCTGCTCATTTTCACCACTGCTCCACGCCCCCAGCCGTGCTGGTACAAGACTTCATTAAGAACACTCTGTGAATTACATTAGGACATAGATAGGAGTTAAAAATACTCCTGCCAAGAGACTCCAATGGTTATTTTTAAACTTACAACTATGTTCGATTATTCATAATGAAGAGGCAGTCTGAATAAAGGCAGACGGACAATTATACAGGACAGGTACTTACCCTTAGGTATTGTTATCCCAGGGGTGAGGATATGATTTCAGTACTGCTTCAGGTATCAAAGCACTTTTCCTGCAGGTTTTTATCTGGTATTCTTTAAAGCTATAACAGTGGCAACTGCCCATGATCAACAAGTACAGCGTGTACTTGTTTATTCTGCTCCTCATCATCTGCTTCCCAAATCTTTGCTATCAACAGCAAAACACAAGCAACACTTAAATCCTGGAGAATGAAGAGGAATCAGAAAAAACTGTGAGGGTTTAGGTAATAGCCAACTTTATACTGGAGAATACAGTTGTGCACTGCAACTATGAAAGCTAGTAAATCAGTTCTCCTGCAAACAGAGTATGCATACAGTGTACGTGTGCATATATATATATCTATGTTTATACATATATTTTATATATTTATAGTCACTCTCTCTCCCCTGCAATCTCCATATAAGAACACAAATAGTGGTTGGTGTCACCAATTTATTGAGAAACTCTATTGTGTTTTTTAAATTGGAAACTAAAACCAAGCATAATTTGAGGCTAGTCTAGTAAGCTAACAATACCGGTACTGCATCAGAAGAAAGGTAACTTGTAACCTGGTCCTCTTTCCAAGGGGCCAAGAAAGATGATTAAGGACAGAGCACAAACAGGGACTTGGTACTTCCCAGTGTAGTGACAGTGCCTCTAAAAGCAACTTTTTAGGGACATGCTGAAAGAAAGTTTGTGTGCGGTGGGTATACACACTCTGTTCACTAAGATCTGTGTTCCTGTGTAGGCAGTTAAAATGATGTATCTGCATACTGCAACGTACCATTCATTCAGCGCCCTAGCACCAGCAAAAGCACCTGAGTTGCCTTCATTTAAGTATGATTCCAAAGCAAAATCTGCATATAATCCCAGCTGCTAGCCTTCCCAGGACTTTTTTTTTCCCTGGGTTTACACCAGAAGCACCCGTTAGTGGAGGAGTTAGTGCTGGATCATTGATCTGACACAAAAACTGCAGTTTAGGTGGCTGCTGATGCTTAAATGATGTTCATAGTTTGTAGGCTGCCGTGTGGCTGGTATCTACAAAGAGATCAGTATCTTCCCTGTATAAACAATCCAGGCAAACTCCAAATGCAGATTAAGAAAGCAGTGCCTTTCTTTGGTGTGAACTGTGGATTTTCTTTGCCGGAGTCCCAATTCAACCTACTGCACCTACACTGTTTTCCCAAGTACTTACATGTTCTCTGCTATGTCTAGCACAACCCTGCACTGGACTGCTCTACAGAGTCCTCCATAAACCCTCAGGAGGGAGTTTAAAGTTTCCTTTCCCAGTGCGATACCAGTTCAGACCATTTCTCCAGAGCTCTCAGACACAAACTGCAGGGTGTCTGTGGTGGGGAACCACCCTTGAGATACTGGGCCACAATTTCCCTTCATGGTCAGCTGCCAGGGTATCTGAGGGCATCCAGACAGCTGAGAAAACAAGGTGTAGCATTTTTTTCTAAGAATCCAGAGGCCATATTTGGTGGTTGGAGCAGTGAGAAAGGGGATGCACCACGAGCTGCCATCAACGCTGCAGAAGGAGCAGGGAAGCTGGTGTGGACCAGTGCTCACGACGGAGGTGCTCTGACTCTGCTTACAGGAGAAGGTGATGCCTGATATTAGTCCTCAGATACTCATCAGCATGATACA
Source organism: Anhinga rufa (assembly GCA_013400875.1). Taxonomy (NCBI): domain Eukaryota; kingdom Metazoa; phylum Chordata; class Aves; order Suliformes; family Anhingidae; genus Anhinga; species Anhinga rufa. Next base: position 44,180 of record VZTV01119237.1, on the reverse strand, counting down.
AAACTAAAAATACATGGAAACATCAAGTACATGAAGGAAGACACACACGTTTAAATATTAGTTCACACGTGTGCCTTTATATCAGTATTTAATGGTTTCTTGATATTAAATTATATATAAACCAATGCCAGACTGATTTCCTTTTACTTTTGGAGGAGGATGTGGAAAGGGAAGTATACTAGTTGTGTTCCACCGGGTATATAACAAACATGACTGTTCTTAAAGCACTAGTTTCCGACTTACTGCCAAAACTAATTCTTATTTCAAATTTCAGGGCACATTTGCACCTATTTAAGAAGTAAAATAAAAGCAAACTATGTAAACCTGGTGGTATCCAACAACACAGGAAAACGCAGAAACCCCACCAGTCTCCAATAAATGAGCAGTTGTTCGCTAATTACTTTGACTGGAAATTAAGTTAGTCTGAACAGCCAGCCACAGAGAGCTCGCCTTGTGACTGCAATCACAAGACAGGGGATCAGAGAACAGGTTGGGGGTGGCTGGCTTCCCACCAGCCTTGTGCTGCCCAGCCTGCCTGTGCTGCTGTCCCGCCAGTCCAGCGCTGCTGGGAGCTGATCCCCGGCCCTCTGCAACAGGAACTCATCCTTCCCTGAGAAAGAAAGACAGCTGAAATGGAGACGCTGTTTGAAATACTGGATCAAATGTGTTCTTGAGCATTTTTATCAAAGTTGGTGCTTTATTCTGTTTTCCGTGAAACGTACATGCAGGGAGTTTTGTTGTTTTTTTAATAAAGCCAACTGATATTTTTTGAAAAATCAGGCAAGACTTTTCTTCATTTATAAAATGGAGGCCGGTATACTTCAGGCTAATTACAGACAGAGAAGAAGAAAGAGCTCTTAATTTACATAGATTAAACTAACCAGTTAGGCTCATTCTGATAAAAGGGTGGTTGGTACCTGTGGAACCTAAGAGAGGGATTAACAAGAGGAAAGACGATAAAATCATTAACTCCTTCAAGACTGCAAAGATAAAAATATCTGTTTACCAGAGATATCCAAGGCCCAAATGTGAGTAAAGCAGGGAACAAAATGAACACAGAGAGGATTTGCATACTAACAGTTACCCAGAGGTACAGAAGCCCAGAACTTTTGAGGAGACAGTCGCTACCATTCAGGCTTCATGTTATCATGGACAATACCCACAAACCCCACTCATTAGTACTGAAAACACTTTCACTTTTTGTTCCTAGCTTTCTGCAAATGCTCAGAATATATAAAAATAAGAACCTCAAACTGAGCACGTGATCTGATTCCACTGAAGTGATTTTAATACTTCATGGAGATAGGTCGCAGACAGGTTTTCCCACTAAGATCTGCTCTAGGGCACTGCTCTCACCCAGTTCAATGATTTGCATCACTGTTTTGCAGGATCCTGTTCACTGGGAGCTGAGCAGGCTTCTGGTAGCAGCTTTTGCAGTTCTGGCCACTAAAATCGATGAAGGGAGTTTGGTGAGCCAGCTTACAGAGGGTGTTGGCCAGGACAGCTACGTACTCACATGTTGATAAACAGAGCTTGGCCTAAGCGTTCTTGTCAGCTGCTGAGCAGATCACCCATTGAATATTTTATCATTTTTGGAAGAGACACCTCCATGGAGGAGGCAATATGCGCGCTCAATTACCCAGTCAGCTGTGCTTGGGCTGAATGTGCCAGGCCAGTCTAATCCCAGCCCGGGGCACGACTGTTCCTGATGTCTCATCGACTCAGTATTATGCTCAAATGCACTGTCAGCACATGCCTGGGAAAGGAAGAAGTCAACTTCTCCCCAGGCCCAGCCACTGCAGCACTGGCCTCGTGATCACATGCTGCAAAAAGTGTAACTCTGGGAGACCAGCATGCCCAGCACTTACTTACCGGGTGACACACTATCTGTTTTGCCCTTTTGATTTCCTGCTTTCCTGTTTTCTTTCTGTATGGACAATTTTTTCCCTCTTTTAACAACCTAGCATCATTTATTCTTCCAGCACAGGAAGATAAAAAGGAGACTGCTCAAATGAAAAGGAAGCAGGAAAGATAAATGGAAGGGAAAGAGCCACGCAGGCAAACATAGATCTGAAATTTAAACTCAGTAAAAGAATGGGGATGTTTACCTTTTAGCTCTGCTGAAGCTACACTGGGAGAAAACAAAGCCAAAGGAGAAGGCTGGCCTTCTCTCAGATGTACATGCACAGCTGCTTATCAGCTGCATGGCCTCTGGCAGGCAGCCTCACTGCTTTCAGGCATTTTCCTGTCCCACTCCTCAGCTGTGTGTCAGTTTAGATTAAAAACTTGGTGGGGAGGGAGGTTCTCTTGCTTTTTGCTTTACAGAGTGCCTAACAAAATGGGACTATAAAGTTCATTGAAATATCTGGAAATACTGCAGCTGAAATCACCCTTCATAATTCCTGATGGACTTTGTGACCACAAGTTTGCTTCTGAAATGCTCTATTGTATTTTGAGAGAAATGTGATAAATCTCGTAACAGCACTGAATCAGAAAACACAGGTCCCCTCCAATTCTCCCTGTGACTAGCAAGCAAATAACAGCAAAATGGCAGCAGTATTTATTCTTAACCTTTGCAGAAAACATTGTAATTCCTTTATAAACACAGAAGTTTCTTTCAACATCAAGAGAGTATTATCATAAGTCTCCAACACCCAATGCATTTTTCACATCACAGCTGATGTTTTCAGTATGTATTTCCTATTCCAAAAAAGCCCTGCTGTCAGCCAGTGCTTCGTGCTTGAATGAAGAAAGCAAACTGGAATACGACTAAACATGGCTGAGCAGAAGGAATGTTAAGAGAGCTATTGAGAAGGCCTTGCATTCACAATTCTTGCATTGCTGTGCTATTATGGTAAAAGACTGTGGTATGCGCTTGGCCATGCACATATGGCAAAACTGAGCACCTGCATATACAGCAATGAACTGTTCAGACAGCTCTGTGGGCAGCCCTATCTAGGTTTCTTCTGTGACTTCTTACCAGCCTTATAAACTGAAGTATTACAGAAATACATTTAGAGATATACGTCCTTTGTAAGTGGGGAAAAAACACTGGTGACTTGGCAGCTCTGAAGCCACCTTTGTTTCATTTGACTTTTGGATTTTAAGCAAAAGCATGTGTGTTCCAAGGCACATGCTACAGCCTCAAGGAGTTCTCAACATCCCATTTCAGCATCAACTTCCCAGACACCCTAAGCCGGTTTGAGTGTCCAACAGCCCAGCATTTATTTTAAACAGCTTTATGTCACTGGATGCATGCTGTGCAGGAAGCTTTCATCAGTAATGAAAAAAAACCCTACACCTTAATCATTAAAACCAGAACTTAGAATATTTCCATTGCGGTTTCTGAGATTGCAATTTTTCCCTAGCAGATGCATAAGGTAATAGCCATAATAGCTCCAGAGGGCCCTTGGTGGCACCCCAGGAAAACACACCTAAACCGCTCTCACCCCAGAGGAATGCACATTAACATAGACAAAGAACTCTGAAACACAAAGTTAATTCAGATGAATGCCCAAAGTGGATCAGATGTCACTAAAAACACGGACAACCCTCACCAGGCTGGAAAATCATCTGCTCTTTGCTCAGATCTCAGACCAAACACAGTCTTTCCCTGGAGGCCCTGACAAAGTCAGCCTTACCCGGAACCATCTTCTGAAGGTGGCTGGGGAGGGGAATAGCTCACTCTCTGACTTTGCTCCATCTTTGATCACTTCTTCCCAAACCAGGACTGAAGAAGGTAAGGTAGCAGGTATCGGAGCTGCAGCACCACACCTGACAACACCCGTTGGTATTTTTAAAACATGTGTTTCCCAGCATCACTTTATTGGGAAAGGCTATTAGGTTTCACTCAGAAGTAGGTTTTACATCTCCTGGAGGTGGTGAGAACTGTAAGTGAACAAAACAATGTAGAAGTGTTTTAAAAAGAACCGAGTATGTGTTTTATAAATGCCTGTTTTCATGGTTTCTTCGCCCCTTTACTCACGAAGGTTGGCTGTAGCTCTTAAACAGACACTAGCATGATGGAAACAAAATCTACTGCAGATATGAAATTTTAAGACCACCAGCAAATAAATCTTCATGCAACTTAGCATGAAAAAAAGAAATAAAACACAGTCATGTTCCCTACGAAAGCAAGTGAAGGTGGCTTCTTCTGAGTCCTCTAATATATCTAATCAATCCATGGATCAGGTCTCCACCATGTGGTCAACCCTCCCTCTCCCCAAAGTGAAGTTTCAGGTTAGGCTCCTTGTCTGTTTTCAGATGAGCCTTATTGAGTGTCATCTAGGTTTGGTTCTGTGAATTAAATATTTGCAAATGAAATTTTGCATCTGATTATACCCTTTCTTCAAAATGCATGAGGTGCCTCTGCACTTACCTGAAATTCTACTAGTGATTTGATAAAAGCCCTGATTACAGAAGGAGAGAAAAGATCCCCATTAGTGATTTAATCTTAAACAATTCTTTCTTCAAAACAGTGTATTGGATAGGTCTTAGCATTTCCTGCTATGACTTCCCAACAAAAAGAGTAAAGGGTATTGGGACAGACAGCGAACAAAAATGGGCTCTCAATCTGTCGTATACCTTAATAAAGTGCAAAGAGAGCTAGAAAGCATCAGCATCAGCTTACATTATCACAGCCATCAGGATATGCTCAATTCCTTGGTTAACAGCCAGAAACTGCAGTTCATCTGGAATATGTAAAAACTGATTAACTAGTATTAAGCTTAAAAGATACATGGCAGGATTTTTTATTTCATCAAGGAGACTAATTAAAGAGCAAATACTGCATAACTGATGTTTGAAAACTAGTTTTTGTCTTTTTGTGTTTTTTCAAGTGGATATTCCCATTCTCCTATACCTCCGTTTGCCTCAGAACGATGTTTGCCGAGTGACCTTATGCAGATCACCAGTTAATCATTCACTATAGTAAAACTTCACTGATACAACGCATCACGTTTGCTTCCCAGTAAGGTTTCAACAGAGTGAGATGAGAAATATTTTGACACTGTAGACCTTAAAAATATTTTGGAAATTATTTTCCTGTGCAGATTGTGTAGGGGGATAATAAGCATATTTATTGCACTGTGTTAGGAAATTGATTTAACACCCACAAATATGAAAAACACCACACATTAAAAAAAAACAAAATTCCATTCAACTTAGCAGTCACAGGTGGGATGAGAAAGTGATTGGTTTTAAAGGGAAAATAAATTGTTTCCTACATGACAGTTAAATTAATTTCTCACTGGAGTTTAAAGAAGCAAGTGTAAGTGGAATAATTTCTTTTCATGGTTTTCCTTGCCTCAAGAGTACTTGTCTTTAGAAACTCAAGACCAACTACCAATAAATACAGTCATTCACCACGCAGATCTGAGAAACTTATGAGACCTTTAGGACAAGCACAGTCTATCTAAGAAGCACCAGCACACAGAAACCAAATGCAAAAGCTTTTTTCTTCCCAAATTAAAATAAAACAGTTCATTTTCACAATGAAGATGAAAGCAAGCAATGACTGCAGAGCTTTATCACTGTACAGAACTGCCATCTACCACGCATGTTACTGCCCAAATCACATATTTAGATATGCATGAGTATAAAACCCCACTAACAACTGCAGCTGAAATTTAGAGAGGACCTCAACAGGGCAGTCTAGATGGGATGTCTTACTGATAATAAATATGCACTAGTCTCTTTAAAAATACATCTTGTAACAAATGCAACTTCAGCTATCAGCAGGAATATAAAACCAAAAAAAGACTGGAAAAAAAATATTGGAACAGTCATGAAGAACTTTAATTACCCATAGCTTTTCTGGGAACAACTCAAGAGCATTCTGTGTGTGCATGCATAAGGTACATTTGCTGTATCTTTAGAAAGGAACAACTTTGAATAGAGATGACACTTTCCCCAACAGGACATATACACCATTAAGGAATCATTTGCTACTTTATGGTAGTAATTCTAAAGTAAATGAAACAAGAAACAGCTCTACAAAAGATAGGGCCGCTGCAGTGGAATCACAAAAACAGATTTAATGTAGTTCTTGAAATGTAACAGCTTTTAAATTTCTACCAGTGCACCTAACTGCAACTTACACAAAATATTAATGTTTACAGTGTCATGTAAGGCAATTCTGAGCAAAACTGTTACTTAAGAACACTGTGTAAATATTGAGTTATCTATATGACCTGACTTACCCTGTCCCCTTCTTGATTATTCCACTCAGAAAATAAGATGTTCAGCCAGAACTGTCAGCAAGTTTTAATGCATACCAATAGCCGTACCACTTTTTTTTTTCTAAAAAAGTCTGGCTGACACCTCTTTTGAGTGCTACATTCCCATTCACGTGCATATGCTTCGGAAAGTTATTTCCTTTCCATTTCCCATCTGTTCATAAAAAAATACCTTGTTTTCCCAGCAACTTTTATTAACCTTGGCCTTTGTAACCAAATGTATCTCTGCTTCTTTGCTCCCCCCACTTTTTTTTCAGCAGTTCAGGTTGTAGCAAGGCATTGTACTGGTCTCACCCTGCACTGGATAATCTCACTGTCTTGTTGTTTTAATCAATATAGAAAACCAGTAACACCCTAAGTGCTACTAAGCTTACGGTAATGTCAGCTTCCAGGATTCAAAAGTGTTTAGAAAGGCAGGTCTCTGTCCACCCCCAGCTCTGGGGCAGCAAGAATGAAAAGCAGCTACCACATAAGGAGCTTACACAGTCACCTCCATAGCAGCATTTTGATCTTGCCTCCTATTTTGAATGTACAGACCATTGCCATTTCTTTCCGAACATAAACCTTTTAGAGGACTACCAGTTGAGCTCCATATTAATTTCCTCCATAGCTTCTGCCAAGCAGTGTGGATGCTCTCCGTAACAGGCTTAGCAAGTCAGCTTAATAGCTAAATTCTAACCAGGATTTCGCTCTGTGGCTTGTTAAATAGTCACTGGGATGAGGGAGGTTCTTCCTTTAAAAAAAGTTTGTAGGGAGATTCAGGTTGAAAAAAATTCAACTATAAGCAGCACATGGACAGATTCACAGCTGAACAGTAGTTAAGTTTTGATTTTAGATACCTCACCTTATTTTTCTGTTTATGAAATACAGATTTAAGACTACTAAATTTAATTTACAACAAGGAAATTCAGCTTCTATAACTTGTAGTCCAAGCATTCCCTTGTGTGCATGACTATCAGACTCAGGGAAGATACTGTGACCTATGGGTCCATAAACTCTGAACTGGTGGTAGTTAAGCTGCAGAACTAGCCTCTCCTTCCTCACGAGCCCGGTGCAAGAAGGGATGAGTTGGCACCCAGAAAACAAGGCAAGTCTTCCCCCCCAGCTGTTTTATTACCAATTTATCCTCCTCTGCATAAACTACTGGTACCCAAAATAGACCTAAACAATACATAACAGCTTGTCATCATGTTTCAGCAGCACAGATACCTGCAGAGGAAAAAAGTCCTCTCAGGAGAGAAGTACAGAGCAGAGTAAGTCACCACAGTGCAATCAGCCATTGAGTATCCAGGAGTTAACAGTGGCCCCACTTCACTTTTCACAGGAACAGCATTCCTTTCCCTCCCCCACTTTTCTCCCCAGCCAAAGCTCGTGTAGGGGGAAGATAGTATTAAGTGTATTATATATCTGAAGAAACAAGCTTTCTTTGAACAGCCCAGCTGCTTTAGGTAGGTGTTCCTGCTATATCCTATAACGCTCAAAAGGAGACAACTGCTCTAACTATGGAGTGTCATACTTTGAGGTACCGTAAGAAAACACTGATGGGATTAAAGCTAAGTGGAGATCAGATGCTGCTGCACGCATACAGGACATGAAAAGAGTTTGTTATGAAGTACAAAGAACCAGAGATGGTATCGCCTCTGGGTCACAGAAATAAGCCAAAATTCACTTACATTCTGGGGAGCAAGTAGTTTCAAAGAATAACGGTCAGATTTTCAGTCACTTTTACTTTAGCTGATAGACATTTTTCCACTTCCCATTTTAAATAAGTTGCATGACAAACCCTACACTCCATTTTATAACAGCTGTTAGCCATTCCCAGATAGGGTTGTATCTTAGTAACTAATGAAAGACTTAGTAACTGATGAAGGATGCATACAGGCTTCAGTTAGTTATATGATTTGGGATGCCTATTTGATAGAAGTCCCAAGTGTAAAAAACAGACCAAAAAGCCAAATCATCTGTACACACTGGAATTTAAGTGTTTATTTAAAATGTAAACCTTTGGGCACATTGCAATTTAAAAAAAGGAAAAATACAAGGGAAGAATCTATTAGATTAAGCAGTCAAAAGCCAGCAATATTACAAGCTGTTTGCATACCAACATTTACATAAATTTGAAACAGGTGGCATGTCACCAACATGTAGAACATACTTCAAAAGTTTCAAAAAATCAAGTTTACTTTTGAAAGATATAGGTCTACCACATGTGTGAACATGGGTTTGGTCATTCAGTTTAAATCCCCTCTTGCACTGAAATGTTCAGTCTTCAAATTATACAAGTGGATAGCTAGCAGCTGTTGCTATTCCACAGTGGTTCTTCCTGTCCTTGGCCATGTAGATATATCCTTTGTCACCCCACTTCTCACCCCAGCTGAAAACAGAAGTAAAGGGTTTGTTTTCATATTCAGGAGAGACTTATTTACCCCCCCAATAAGTGTTTTAAATTGAAAACTGCTGCCTTCCACATTTGTGGAGAAAAATCCATATAGCTGCAGTCAAACTGAAGTGCTTTCCAGCAATAAATGCATGTTACAGAAGAGGCACCCCAAGCTCAGAGAAATGAAGTGTGCAGCCATCCTTTCACTAGGTGGAGACCTTGATGTGCAACCCTGGATTACAGGTGCCTGAAGCTCAAGACACTGCTCCTAGCCAACTTTAAAGGAGGACCAAGGCTGCCAGCAGCATTTGAAGATGGTGCTCCAGTAATGCTGAGAACATGAGACAAGTTCATGTGATGTGCCCTTTGGCGTTAATTTATTGTTTTCCCTCTAACCTAGGAGGTAACTCCATCTTCAGTCAAGTGTTACCCTATTTCACACAAGCGAGCAGCACTCCACTTCCAAAAAACTCCATTAAACCCCCACAATCTGGCTTCCTCCTGCTCCCCTCTGCTCCATCACTTTTAACATCTGCTAGCATCATGGGCTGTTCTAGTACTGAGCTCCCATGAATTAACTGAAAAAGCTGCAGAACAAGTTTGCTGCTTTGGGCCTACTTTGTTAGGCTGCCAGCAGCATGAGTTGGGTTTAACTTTTGTCATAAAACAATTTGAGAACAGTCTCCTCCAGGTATTCCACACACAAATTGTTGTCTCCGCACCCTTCCACCACCCATCCCCCCACCCCCACTTTAAGTGACAAACTACCCTCCCTTCTCCCCTACCAAAGGGTACAAGTCACAGAGAGAGATCTTACCTGTTCTTAACAATCCAATATTTCTTCCCATCTACATCTTCCCCCTGAAAGCCATAGCCTACAACCAGAACACCATGGTCCAGATCTTCACTGCTGCAGTCTGGTTCATAGTAGATACCTGCAAAGGCATAAATTCACACGTGAACAAGCTCATCTGCAGGAAACCCTTCTCCCTCACCAGCAGCTTTGTGTACTTCAAATTAAATGTTGCATTAACATGCAGCAACAGCTTCTCCAGAGTTAGAGAATGGAGTCATAAGTGAAGTGTATCATGGCAGGAACTGAGGGACAAGTACACATGCACATACCTCAGTACAGAGTGTGGAAAACCTAGACAAGAATTAAAAGGGACTCCAGATTATGTCCTATGTCACAAGACCAATTTGTTGGGGTTTTTTTTTACCGATTAAACTCAAGGGTAATGCATATTGAGTATTCAAAAAGAGTTCTCTGCATGCAAGTTGCTAACATATCCCCACCTGACTCATAGAACTGGAATGAAGAGTGGCCTGCATCAATAGCAACAGACACAGGACCCACAGCTGCTACTGCTTTCATGAGAGTTCTTTCATGTCCTTGAGGGATGTCAACAAAGCCAGTGTCATTAGCAGCACTGTACTCTGCCTTGTAGTGACAGTCTTCATCATCCTAAATAAAGAGAGCCCCAGTTATTACATAGTTCTCCACTTAACACACAGGTGAGCACATAAACTACCAGACATTCTGGGACTTTGCTGCCTTGAAAACAAGGGACTGAAGAGGATCCAATTGCTTCAGCAGTGATTTGAAAGAAAGAGCAGAAGGAGAACACAGAAGCTACTTTTGACTCTCTCAAAGGTACAGAAAAAGCAAAGGACAACAGGGCCCAGAAGGAAAGCTTTACTGAGATGCAAAGGACCATCACATCCTGGAACCCTGCCTTCTTTTCTTTGGTGGGCAGGACAAATCTCTTTTCAGGGAGGAAAGAAGCCCAGACAAAATGCATTAAATGGGCAATGGAAGAGAGCCAAGTATTCATTAATTACAAAGCAATCCAGAAACTGCTCATTGAGTAAGCACTTAAAATCCACAATTTCAGTCTGTCATAGTTTGAAAAACTGTATAGAATAATTTGGAAGTTAGTAATTTGTATTATGTGACCTTACATACAGCATTCATGTATTTTGTGCTTCTTCACATTTTTTTTACAATTAAGCCTGAACTTTTGGTGCCACAGGCATTTACCTCAGGAGAGAGGCCTAGTTTGGAAGTAAGGCCACGTGAAAAACAGACTGAAGTAAGCACATCACTCCCTTACCCATATGGTAAGATTAATTAGTACTGAAGTTGGCTAAAGGAACTAGAGTACACCTCAGTTGCTTACTTTCCATACTCAGCAAGTTAGACACTTCCTATAACCAACTGGGATCTCTGGAAGAGCCAATATTAAGAAAAAATTGAGACTACAGGGATGCATTTGAACAGAAACCCTAATCTAAAGGCTCTATGTTGCTCACAACAAACAGCATTGCTATTGCACATACAGTGAACACAAAATATAAACTGCAAGGAAAGATACTCCATAGCAAGCAGAACTCCAAGTGGTGAAAAGCCCAAGCTTTGTACTCCCAAGTGATACCACAATTTACTACTGCCCTTTTGTCCTCTCATGTCTGTTTAACTTTCGATAGATCATTAGAGGTATTTTAGAAGTCTGACCATTATCTGCATTTATGCAGATTTAGCCCAGAATTAGAGCTTAAGGCATTGCCAACAACTGTTGTTAAAAAAACAAATCACACCAGTTGCAAGAATTAACTGGCCTAAGGGTAGCCACCCCATAATAGCTCAGTTACAGAAAGCCAGATTGCATCCCTACAACTAAGTAGCACTGTTGACAAGGGCTGAGTCCTGGTTTGGTGTGTCAGCCAAGGCATGGCATCCTTAGGAGGGCAGCAATGAGGTGGAGGAATAAAGATATTTGCTCTACTTTTTCTAGCTGGTCTGGTAAGATTTTTGACCTCAAAGACCAGTGCAGTATGTGATTCCTGCTGGGACTAGCAGCCATCCTAGTTTTCTTAGGAAAGATGCAACAGGAAGAACAGATGTACTGCCTACTACTTAGGCATTTTCCTTTCTAGGTATGAGTTTCCCAACACAGTTTGCCCACACAAAAGACATGACTCCTGCAATACAAGTTCAGCTATTCCACTTACCTTTGCAGTATATGGGTAGGATTCCTCTGAATCAATTCCCCCATTATCCTGCACATACTGGAAAGCCTGGTCCATGAGACCACCATTGCAGCCTTGATTCCCTTCAGGGCGAGAGCAGTCCACCAGATTCTGTTCACTCAGCGAAACAAGTTTGCCAGTTTTTCTGAAGTGCTGCCCTTCAAGAGCTCCTGTTGTGCTGAAAGCCCAGCAAGAGCCACATTGACCCTGAAGCAAGCAATGAAATCACAAGTTACAAATACCGACAGATGGAGCAGCAATTACAGTTCCCTTACCACTGATCTAAACGTGGGAAACAAAAGCCATGAGACCAAATTCAGTTTCACGCTCCTACCATGTACAAGATACTACAGCCTTTTCGGTTCTTAGACATTTACTAAAGCACTCCAAAAAAATCCTGAAGGGGTACAGCAATCTTATCAAAATAGCATTTAATTTAGTAACCTTGCACTGGGCTTCGCTGAACAAGGCCAAGTTTTTTCACCTCTATGGAAGTGGAGGTAGCATTCAGGAAAGTGGACCTATAACTGATTAAAAATCCACCATTAGAGAATACCTGGTCTTTAACTGGAGTTACATATCCCTTCTCTCTCCAGTCTACCGATCGTGGCACTTCCAGGAAGCTGGGTTCAAGAAACTGGGATCCTCTGTACTTCTTTTCTGACTTCTTGTGTACGTAGCCATTCATCAGCTGTCTGAATTCCTCAGTTGTCTGAAGAAAATTCAAGACATGCAGTCACCATCTATTATGCACCGCTGATTGGGACTGCGTGTTTCATACCTCTGTACATACCATGTCACCAAACTGATTCATCCCCAACTTGTAGGTGTGCTTTCCTAACATGTGATCCAGATTGTGGAGTTCAATCATTTTCAGATTCTTCTCCCACACCATTCTCCTCCAGCCTTCCTCTCTCTGAGGGGCCAGAAAACAACATACTTCAAGCAGGCAGTTCAAACAAAGTTCACTTGCACAATAATTTGCTTTGTTATGGCTTGTATACTCGGGGAAGCGCAGGCTACTCGAATGGGAGGTCCGAACGCTGTTAGAGAGGTGGCCTTTTTGTCACCCCCGTAACAAAACCAAGGAGTACAGGTGAGCCGAGTCGGTGCCCAAGCACAGGGAAGGCACCCGGGAGGAGGGGGATTATCCTTCCCAACCGCGGACCAAGCCAGCGTTACCACAAAGCCGACATGACTCAGCTGGCCGGGCCCAGCGGAGCCCGCTCGGCCTCGGCCGAGCCCAGCGCGTAGCGCGGCGCTCACCTCATGGTAGTCCTTCTTGTGCCACGACTTCCAGAGCCGCCAGTGGCCGTCCAGGTCGGGGTCCAGCCTGGGGGCGCCGAAGGCCAGCCCCGCGCAGAGGCAGAGCGCGGTCACGCACGGATTCATCCTCGCCGATCTGCCGGGAGCGGAGGAGGAGCGGTCAGGCGGGGCACGGCGCGCCGGCAGCCGCCCTGCGCTCCGCGCCCCGGAGCGGGGGGGGGGTGGCGGGGGTGCCGGACCCGAACCGAGCCCGATGGACGGCTTGTCCGTCCGTCCGTCACCCCGGTCCGTCACAGGCGAGAAGAGCAAACCGCGCACCCCAAGTCCTGCGCTGGCCGCCCCCATTCCCTGCCGAGCCCTTCCCGGCGGCCCCGGTAACCGACCGGGCCGCTGCCCGCCCCCGCTCCGGGGCCCTCGGCCACCACCGTAAACAAGCTCCGGCGGCGGGGCCGGGGCGGGCAGCCCCCCGGGAGGCGGCTCTAGAACGGCGGCCCCTCGCCGGCGGCAGCCGCCGCGCCGCAAGGACGGAGCC
>VZTV01119237.1:0-14808 GCA_013400875.1 Anhinga rufa | reverse complement strand
CGGCTCTTTCTTTCCCTATTAAAGTGTCTTTATCTCAACCCATGAGTTTCCTCACTCTTACTCTTCCGATTCTCTCCCCCATCCCACGGGGGGGGAGTGAGCGAGCGGCTGCGTGGTGCTTGGTTGTTGATTGGGGCTAAACCACGACAGGCCCTAACCAGTGCATTTTTTTTTAATGCTGAAAAGTAAAATTTGTACCTCTGCACTTCAGAAGCAGGTATGTGAAAGCCAGTGTTGTCCACACCTGAAGCAATGACAGATCCCTTGCCTGTCCTAAACTTAACAGCTTTTCCCCACAGCACAGCCCAGTACTTCCTATTTATTTATTTTCATGGGTCCTTACATTTGTTTTGTAAGTGAAGAGGAAAGTAATTCACAAATACAGATTTCCTAAGCCCTGCTAAATTAATAGGGTTTTCCGTACATAGTAAATAAAAGACAAAATGTACAGGTAACTAGAATTACAAATAGCTTTCTCCCTTTTATTACTCCTTTTTATTACATATGCTCAGTACTTGGAGAAACATAGACTCTGGAAGTTGTACAAAGGGACATCCACTCCCATTCACATGCAGTGTGACCTTCCCAATCTGCAAATCTTCCCAATCAGCTAGAGCCAATGCAGAAAACGTCATGGGGCAGGGAGAGTTGGGAGAAGGCTGCATCATTGATATGTCTGCAGCTGATGCTGTTACACAAGAAGAACCCTATTCCCTGCAAGCAGGGTTGGGGGGTGAGGGGAGAGGCACTGTAACTTCTTTAGTGAGAAAACGTGGACTACTTGGAGAAAAGCTGACCCTAATCTACAGTTATGGTTTAGGTGTGATACTGTCCAGAGTCTGTATCCAGCTGCGATACGTGGGGAACCCAATGTCCAAAAGTAATACCCTGATCCTTGGTCACACCTGACCTGGCATTGAGGACCAAGTTGTCCTCTGCTCTAGCTCTTGGGGTGGTGCCCTCCTGTGAAGGCTGGTCCTGGAGCATGGCCCCTGTGGACCACCCATCCCATGTGTCAGCCACAGCATAGCAGTCCCTGCTACTTTGAGGGTGAAGAATGAACAGATTAAATGAACACCGTTCTTCAGATGCAGGATCACAGAGCATCCTTTAAATTCTTCAGGGTTTGTTAAAATACTAGGCAAAGTGCTTTATAATTCACTTACAGAATCAGCATGGTTTGTTGGTTTGTTTTTTTTAATGCTTTCCTAGGCAGAGTGACCTAGACTCAGGTCTTGAACTCAACAGTAACATTTGGTATGCAAGAAATGGAAGATTGAGCCTTGGTTTGTAACAGTACTTTGATTTTGAATTCAGTTTGCTCATTATGTTGGTTTAAGAAGCAGCATTTATAGCAGCTGCTACATATCTGTAAAATCAGGTTTCTTTCCCCCCTTCTTTTCTGACTGAAAGAAAACAACAAATCCAAATGCCAACAGGCTGAAAATATCTGCTGGGTATAATGAAAGAGATGAAAGGGGTCAGATGACACACAGATGAGTTTTACTCAGAAATGTTTAAATAGCAAGTAGAACTATATTTCTTCTTCATGTCCTGTCTTTCCATCTACATCTCCAGCTAGCCTCTCTCTTCCTAGTGCTTGTTTTGTTACAGCATGTACAGCCCAGGTCCTACTGAGCTAGGGTGGTACAGCCCACATCTACATGTTTGTGACCATGCTGGAGGACCAAACCGTGCCCTGTATAGCTCTAAGGAGTTTAGCAAAAGGAATGGCCATCTCAAGGCGTACAGCTCCTTCAGCACTGAAACTCCAACCACTTTTAGAAACATTCGCTGTGCTGAGCCTCAGCCCAGTCCTCGCAGACAGGGCAGTGCTATTATCTGCTTGCATCCTGCAGAGGGCTGAGTCAAGGATGGACTGCGACCTCAGTAATGCCACAGGAATCCTGGGGTGCAGGCAGGAGCAGAGCAAACTCCCTTTCTGTGCTTCAGTACCAACCTTGCCTTCATCACCAGATGGACCAGAATTAGCTGTACCAAAGAGAGCTTGAGGAGAGAAGGAAAGGGCTATGGATAGCATTCTTCATTCACCTAACTAATTTGTTTTAACAAATTGCAATTCCTAGTACTTCAGGGATGGCCGTGAGTCAGGATCACTCAATCCCACAGGGGTGCATTTGTTGTACTGCCCTTCCCTCCAGAGCAGAGCAGCTGTAATCATTTCTCAGGGCTGGCTTTCCTGATTAAACACTCTCCAGGGTAGAGGCTCTATCATCTCATGTTTGTTGGTGTTTCTGTCTTTGGCATAGTTGCTAATTCCCTAGACGGGGGTAGATGACTGTTTTAGCTTACTGTGATCTTTTTTAAGTGTCTTTTCTGCCAAGGGACACTGACATGTGCCCAGAGTTTTACCAGAGCTTGTGGAAATGCTTCTAACTAAAACAAATATTGAAGTTAAATATTTACAGCATTTGAAACTATTTATGGGTGTGGTTTCCCAAGCAGCTTAGGTGAATTTGAACAAGTATTACTGCTGAAAAAAGGCAGTCTGGCCCTTCCCCTCACCTATGACTTCTCATTTCTGCTCTAAGCCATAACAGTGAGCTCATCAGGCTGCAGACAAACCCTGCAAAACCAAGTTAGCTTTCTGCTGGATCAGTGCGCTGAACTGGTTGAGCATGCAACCACACAGGTACCACTGCAAGCCCAAAAGACTGCAATGCAAAGGTTGACAGGACAGGACTTCCCCTTTCAGTGGAACACAGCTTTAGACTAGCTTAAGATACTTGGGAAAATGGACTGTCAAATTTTACAGTGTCGACACTAGAGTGGTGACTTCAGATATGGCAGAACTTGGTTAAAGTCTCTTCTGTGTCAAGCTGAGCAGTGATTCAGACCACCCAGCATCAAATTCACCTACCCTTACTTATACAAATTCTCTGTTTATCTCTCTCCATTGTTGCAAAAATATTCTGTATTAAAGATAAAAAAAAGAAGAAGCAAAATGTCAGAAACACAGAAGTTGCTGCAACGGGATATCTAACCCTCATCAGCTGTCCTGAGTGTAGTTACAAACACACACGCATCACCCGCACACATCAATTACCCTGCAAATAAGAGACGTCAGCCTTGGATGGATTTGCTGATCATTTGCCAGCAGTCTCCTGACCAGTATACATGGATAAGGCTTTGAGCTGTGGCTGTCGGCCAGAACACCTGCTCTTCTCTCTCTGCCCCAAATGCGTAGTTACACTAGCTGCTGCATGCTTAGTTTTGTTTAGTGCTTCCCACTAACTGCTACTGTGCTTCCTTTCCAAGACAGTTTAGATAAAGCTGAACACAGCGCTTACAAAGCTGGCAGAATTGGACTGCCTCTCACAATCAATGCAGAGGGGTTCTCCCAGAACTGGATGTACAAGGCTCTCCAGGAACTTGTACCAGAACATGGGCTGGCTTTAGAAAGTGTTTAATCTTATTTCTCAGCTGCGCTCAACTCTTGTTTACTACGACTATGGATGAACCAGGGCCTCCCTTTTCTAAGCAGCTGTCTGTGTCTTGGGGAGTAATGCACACGGATTTGTCACTGCCTCCTGTTGCCATTTAAAACTGCTTCTGCTCCCTGCAGAAAGCAGTGTAGATGTTTTGCAAAGGTAAATACCATCAATATGCTTTCCAATCTGGCTATTTCAATGCTTAATCATTACAGTCCCACTCCCCCAGATTTTTTATTTACTTGGCTCCTTGGAGCTGGCAAACACAGTTAGGCTTCAGGCAGCAGAGGTTAGAAGGAGCCCATCTGGCTTCCCGGATTTGAAATTGTCCCTGCAGTTTGTTGCCTCAATGAACTGAAAGTTGGAAGAAAGGACTATAGCTATTTGTGATATAGCAAAGCCAGACAGCTTGTGAAATTTGTTCCTTGTGCAAGAACACCAACCTTTTTTGACCCTAGCCTCTAATTTCAGTCCATGACACCTGAACACTGCGTCTTTGATCAACAGCTGTACTTAACATTCCCAACTATATGGCAAGGTCAGGAAGGCACTGATGTCACAGATTTCCTTATTTTTCACATTTCTGTTCTACTCTCATCGCTAGCACCTTTTCATATAATTAATAGAAATCACCCGAGGTGACAAGAGAACACTGAATAAAGTCTCTCTCAGTTATGGCTTACACTGCAGTCCTCATGTCTTCACAGGAGAGTCCAGGACAGTGCCTTGGCCATACCAACTACCGTGTCTCTGCCCATGAGTAATAAGACAGTGCCACCCCTGCCTAATGCTAGGAAATGTGAGGATACAACATGGCAAGAGTCTGAACTTGGCTCTACCACTATGGCTGTGGCTGTAAATAATTTTTATTGTAACACAGTTTGGACAACATTCCTCATCAACAGTTGGGCTGATTCAAATGGCAGCAAGAGGAAGGAAATCCTCACAAATCAAGCATGTGTCAGATGTAAACTAAGTGGCAGAGGCAGTTTAATAACCTACCACCACACCCTGCCTGGTGACAACACAGCACGTCAAGAAGTCGCTGTTGTTGGCAGTGCTAATGGAGGCCTTGTCTAAATCACAGAAATATGCACCTACAGTATGTCTCCAGCTGGAATTTGTAAGTGTTTTGAAGCACCCTCAAGCACTGATAGTGAATCAGACCCACATGTTATAATCATATTTGTGAGGAGATGCATGTATCTGCTTGTTATTCTGTTGGCCAACAGTGGTTCAATGTAGACTCTTCTGCTGGGCAAAGATAGGAAACATTTCCAACAAGCAGAGGAGAGAAAAGTCAGACTCTCACTTGGAGACAGAGACAGTGCTCTTGGATAATGTTTCCAGTGAGCAATTCCAGACCAATTTCTTAATAGTCATGTTTCAGAATATAGCTCCATAGCTTACACTACAAGCTTTCTAGACTCTGTTATGTTTCCTAGATTAAAAAGAGACAAATTACATTACTTGGCAGGTTGTTGTTTTTTTTTTTTTAAACTGGAAGTTGCAGAAAGAGAATAAAAACATATTGTTGCAACTGAAATGACCTTACTGATCTTACAGCTTCTCAAGACCATCATTAGTGCTGTTGGCACACTTTGCTTTTTGAGGCTCACCTCAGCTGGATAAATGTGGAGTTGTGTATCCTTTCACAGGAGTGAAAGGATAGGCAGAGAAATGCAAGGCTGTGAGTAGGACTGAGACCAGGTCTGTGGGTCAGTTCCTCCAAATGGAAATCTTGGCTTCAGCTTATGCTAAATGTGGCTTGGCTGGATACTAATAATGAGGTTGCAATGGTATAAGCAGTCCTTGTAGGTCTGACCACCTGTAGACAGAACCAAAAGCTTCACTCCTACTGAGTATGCACAGATCTACAAGTCTCTAAATAGCTGTTAGGCAGGGTAGTCATCATTCATTTCTATCTATTATGCAGAGGCATACAGAAGTCATGACTCTGCATGGTAGTTACTATGTAGGTGTGTAACAAGGACTTGTGGCCCCAGATTGATAGTGGATTAAAGGAGGTTCTTCTATCAGGTTTTGCGTATTTTTTCACTTACCAGTCAAAGTAACAGTCAGCAGCAGTCTCTATTAGTAGCTTCTATGAGTAGAAAATTGCTACCAAAGGGTTTGTTCCTCCATTGGGGAAAACTTTTCTTTTAGAGATTTCATTGAAACCACATCCTAGAAACAGTGTGGACCAGAGATGGGGAGATGATAAACACTTGCTGAAAACAAGTGGTTTCCAGCTTCATTTCTGGGAATAAAAGAGAAAAAGTGGAGCCCAATGAACACTGAGCGAGGTAGGAATGTCCCCCTTACTGCTTAATGTAGTGGTGCTGGGATTTAAATAAACACACATGAATGTCAAACCTGAGTTTTAGAGAGATCCCTTTGTGCCTACAATGCCTGTTCTGAGCTCACTGGTGAAGCGTGAAAGAATAGCATAAGACAGTCTCCCTTCTATTCTCTTTAATATATGTGATATTTTGTGTTTGCTGCTAATGCCACAAGAAATCCAAAGATCACATCCACACAGGAGAGCTGAATTCTGCTGGAGTCAGGAGCATGGTTTGACTTACAGTAGAGAGAGGCCCTGTGACCATAATAAAAAATATGCATTTATCTTGCCAGCTACAGCAGCTGCCACGTCCATTCGCTTTGACCTGTGCTCTTCCCCCATGTTACACCCGACTCACGTGGTGCTGCAGACAGCATTTCACATGAATGACGTAGCACTCTTTGTGAGTAATTTAAAGCAGAAAGGCAGGTCCGGTAAGGGAATTGTGAAACTACTGCACTAGCATGGAAGACTGGAATATTTAAATAACTGAATATCATTAGTGAAGTAGAATACATAAAGCAAGCCAGAAATTGTCTCTGTCACTTACATCTTCCTTTGGTGGCTATGGGAGTTCCTCCAGAGTCTTCCTAGCCACTATAGTAAGAAATATGATAACTGCATAGCTAAGTCACAGCTAGGGGAGTGGTTCTTCCTGTAATGCTCCTTGACCTTCTGCCACTCCTGGAAAGATGCTCTTCCTGTTTCATCAAGTACAAAATGAACACTGGTCTTTGGAGAATGAATGGCAAATGGGGAGGTCACTTGGTGGCTTTGTGTTCATTCTTTACACCCATCCTGACACCAGTAGGCTAGGTTCCTTCCAATATTTTCCTGAGAAGGCAGCAACAACCACTTTGCAAAGCACTTCTCAGCCATGTACTATTACCTGGGATAAAAAGGTCTGGAAGTGCTCCTGGGTAGCAATTCCAAGCCCTGAAGTGTACATGGAAACTGTGTTAATCCATCAGTTTAAACATTCACGCAGCTCATTTCTGAACCTCTGTAAGCAGACTGATACTGCAGGTATGCTGTAGGCCTCAAGCTTCCTCCGAAATCTTTACTAGCACTTGACTGTCAGGTCTAACAGCTGCAAGCGATATTTCCTTCTGACTGTGAGCAACCCAGGACACCTAGCCCATCCTATCTGATGCTAATTTAGTTATGGTGACTCACGCCTTCCACGATTTCCAGGAAATTGCTACAACATTCTCCAGCTGTCAACACAAACCCCAGGGGTCTGCAGAAAATTTTGATTCAAAGTGTTCTAGTTGCAGAGGATGGTGGTTTAACTCCTTATGTATAACCAAATCAAAGAATCTAATCCTAGCTATCAAAGCTTTTAATGGGTGGAAACACCTAAAAAATAATCTTTTTCTTGCTTCTTCTGCCAATACGTTCCTCAGGAATGATGAAATAATCCACACTATAGGCTTAGGAAAATAGGACCCGGTTCTGTCTTGCAACTCACCTGGGTTTTGTATTGGCTTTCATGTGCACAGACACATTGCCTTCAGCACAAAATTCAAGACCTGTACACTCTGTTTTCCCAAGTAATACAAACTTTGGCTTAGCAGTAGTTGATTGCACTAAGCAGAAAAATTTTTTTTCCACATTTGCAACCAACAGAAAGAACTAAAAAAAGATTCCAGTGCTACAAGGTTGTAGTGCTTTGTAGGTAAATTTAGTGATAGCAGGATTTGCTGATGTTATCCCAATGTTACCAGCAGATGACCCTTCTATCCACACTCCCTTTGCTTAGCTGATTCCCTCTGCTACATATGTTTTGGCTTGTAGGCAGTCCTGTGTAGCGGGTGTGCAAGTGAGACTCATCTCTAGGGGAAACAGACAATAAAGATCAAAGTATACTTCTTTTGTGGCCAAGCTAAAATAACATTTTGCAATGCGATAAGCAGCTCAAAAAGTGAAGCACACAGTGACTCAAAGGGTCATACGCATGCAATCTTTTAACAGCATCAGCAGTCTAACCCCTCTAATGCAAAAGCCCTCCCTTCCCTCTCTCCCATGTTTCTCTGAGAACAGTTTTGCAAAGCACAACTTTATCCTCCCCTCCCTGTGCACCACATGCTGGTGTTTCACCCAGCCCTTACTCACTCCTGCAAATTCCATCTCCTTTGCCAGGTAACCCCCTCACCCCAGCCTCAACTGCTGAGATGCAGCAGAAGCACCCTGACTATACTTCCAACACATACAGCCAAAAGCTTCTTGAGGTCAGTTACGTTCAGCTGTGACAGTGCCTGAGCACCGAGGGAGATGCCTCACCAAGCTGCACTCTGGAACCTGTGCAGATATCTCTCCAGAGAGAGTGCATATTCCTGAACCTGGACACAAAGCCACTAGAAATGCCTAAAATATTGCAGCCGACATTTCAGCAGGAGGAGGAAGTATGGGCCCAGGCTGTCAACATCTTTTTGCCAGCAAACCCATGTGAGTAAGATGCAGCATACATAAGCATTTACTCCTTTTCAAGACCCCTTATCATACTGCAGAGGATTACTCCCAGTCTTCCTCTTGACCAGGAAATGTGAGTGCACATTAGTTGCATAGGTATCCTAGGCTTAGTGGCACCAAGAGATTGGGCAAGACACTCTGGGTTTGCCCTGTCTCAGGGCAGGGCTGTGATTTTTAAGGTACATCCAACTGACTCAGCAACATGGTTGCATTCTAAAGAATGATCTTTCAATATGCATGTTGTGGATTTGGACCTCACCCAGGGTAGTCTGGCTGGTGCAGAAACACGAGGTCGATTTTGTTAAAGCAAACCTGAACCAGGTCCACCAAGATCCTCATCTGGCTTTGAGGCAGCATTAGCTGCTGACACCACTGTTCCTGTAAAGCTTGTTATGATGAATGGTGTAACCACACAGAGGAATACCATCAGTCCTCTTCTATGTACAGCTCATTTGACTTTTGGAGACCCAAACACTCCTACCTGCAAAGTCTGAGTGGCTTGGCTGTAACCTTTTTGGGAAGGCCCTGGGAGCGCTGGTGGACAGCAAGCTGCCCCTGAGCCAGCACTGTGCCCTTGTGGCCAAGAAGGCCAATGGTATCCTGGGCTGCATTAAAAGGAGTGTGGCCAGCAGGGTGAGGGAGGTCATCCTGCCCCTCTATTCTGCCCTGGTGAGGCCACATTTGGAGTACTGTGTCCAGTTCTGGGCCCCCCAGTTCAAGAAGGACAGGGAGCTGCTTGAGCAAGTCCAGTGGAGAGCTGCCAAGATGATCAGGGGACTGGAGCATCTCCCTTATGAGGAAAGGCTGCGAGACCTGGGTTTGTTCAGCCTGGAGAAGAGAAGATGGAGGGGGGATCTTATCAATGCTTCTAAGTATCTGAAGGGTCAGTGTCAAGAGGATGGGACTGGACTCTTCTCAGTGGTGCCCGATGACAGGACAAGGGGCAACGGGCACAAGTTGGAACACAGGAAGTTCCATTTAAATATGAGAAAAAACTCCTTTCCTGTGAGGGTGCCAGAGCAGTGGCACAGGCTGCCCAGAGAGGCTGTGGAGTCTCCTTCCCTGGAGCCATTCAAAACCCACCTGGACGCGGTCCTGTGCCCCCTGCTCTGGGTGTGCCTGCTCCCGCAGGGGGTTGGACAAGACGATCTCCAGAGGTCCCTTCCAACCCCTACCGTTCTGTTATTCTGTGACACCAAGTACCTCAGGCATTGTTGAAAACCGATTTTCTTCCTCTTTTCTACCCATTACCTTGTCTTCCAAGTCAGACAAAGACTGAAAAGATATGGGAGTGAATCCGTGGTCATGTTTAATGTTTTTTTTTGTGACCCACTGGACTGAGTTTAACAAATAAAAAGTCAAATAGAAATAAATTTTAATATTGTACACAGTGCTTTCAGGCCACCTTCAAAGACAATACTGTACTGCTCCACCTCCTCTGATCTAAAGAGTTGTTTCAGTCAACAACATGCTTAATTTACTTTGTCTGGAGTTACAACTTGGGCATTGCTCCTCCATTTCATTGGCAAAGGTGAAATAGTGATGTGCTTCAAATTGAGCATCTTTGGGATATGAAGGTTGCAGTGAACTAACAGGTAACTTCTCCATGGAGTGGGCAATGCAGCCAGCAGAGGTTTAAGACCTGGAATTGGCTCCAGCACAGCCAGCTGTAACAGCTTCACCGATGCTCTCTCTAGAGACCTGACCATTTAGGGAACCATGCTCTGGCTCCTTTCTAAGCCTCCTGGCTCTGTCAATCTCTTGACACTTGGGAGTTGCTAAACCCCTGTAGTTTCGTAACTCTTTCTCAATCATTTGAATCACAAGGATCCTAGAACCTGTGGCTGTCTGCAGTTTACATCCTCTTAAGGTAAGAAGAATCATATATATCCACCTCCACCCAAGATCACCTCTGGATGCCCTCCTTGTCCCACCCTCAAAATCATTTGCATGTAGCCACTGATCTCTTGTGGCTTTCCAAACCCACCAGTCAGGTCAGCTGCAAAACTCCACAGAGAGTAAAACCAGTAAAACCTAATACAAATAGAAATACGAAGCACTTTCCTATCCTATGCATGCTGCTGCATGCCAGGGAGAAAAGACTCTACTTGGAAAAATTGTTTGCACCAAAATGCTCGCTTCCTCCCTATCACCTTCTTCAGAAAATTTCTTCAGAACTGGAGTCCAGATGGCAGTCAAAAACATTTCTAAACTGCAAGATCATCTGTCATGAATCTTGGCCTTGAGCAACTGTGTCGCAAGCTTGAGAGTTCGTCTATATTATGGATTTTGAAGACAAAAAGAATGTTAGGGCTAATCTGCTTTATTATCAGAATTGTGTTTCAGAAGTTCTGCTCTGAAGCTACAAAGAGCAAGGAAGAGAGCCTCCTGATGGTTAGTATCCAGCTTCACTTACCTCACCGGCAGGAACTGAGCTTAGCATGTTCCATGCACAAACTACACATAATTTATATTTATTTTATGGCTAAATTTTTTGGTCTTGCAAAGACTTGCATTTCCTCAGTTTCTGGAGAGAGTCAGCAGGATTTTAAACAGTTCTAAAAATTGTGAAATGAAGCTCTGCTCTTAGTTGCATTCTCAAAACAGAATAGGAAGTCAGTAAAAGTGAAGCAACTGAAGGGATGCCTACTTGTATCACTTTGCTAACCTTTTTTTGTCAAAATTGTCATTTAGGACAACCTTTTTTTTTTTTAACGTCAGTGGCACATGATTTATAGGAAAGCAGTCCAAAGCTATCCTGTGACTGTGATTCACTTTCCTGAACCTATTGCCATGAAAACTGTAAATGATGCAATGGGCTGTTACTGCCATTCAAAGATCCATCATAGCATCTGCTAAGTAATTTATACTCCCAGGACTGCATTTTACGGTAAATGGAAGCAGAGAATTGTCAGGAACATGCTGTTGGGAGAAAAAATAAAATAAAAAAGAAGACCACTGTATCAATATTGGTAAGTTGACCACGCATCTTGAGTGCATAAAGCATCTGGGGAGGCAGGCAGAGGAGGAACTGCCTGGTATCTCAAAATCTTGCCCCTCCACCACAAGAGTTAGACAGGTAAACTAACAGACACTACAGACAGCCCTGCATGGGAAAAGCATCTCACAGTAGTCTCTGCTCTGACAGGACTTGTGATATCAAGTCTCACTCCTCTGCAGTCACAGCTAACTCCAAGTTTGATGACTGAGGGACAGGCCTAAAGAAAATGGCTAGAAAACCAGGAAGTCTTATGAGATGAGAAAGACCCCTCCACATATCAGAATCTGACAGAAGTGCTGAACATGTCCACAGCTGGAGGGTGAAGTGTGGTGGTGGCCATGAAGAAACAGGCAAATACAGGCTGCAGAAAGCTGGGCTCTTTGCTGAGCAACTTTAAGCAGTGGTGGGAGATGCTGAACTTGGGTTCGTCAGAGCCAGAGTAACAGAGCAGAGACACCTCAGGGCAGGACTGCTCATTAGCCATGCTTCTCACTGAGGACTAGACTTCTCAAAACTATTTAACAAAGGAGCCCAGCAATGCCCAGGGAAGGATTTAATAAAGCAAGGGTAAGAGATTCAAAGAAAGGCAGTGGGAAACGGCACTAGCATTTTAAGAAGAGCCTCTTTAATTGCTTTGCAGCATACACAGGGAGGAGGTATTGTGCAGAGCTGCCTGCATAGAGTGCCAAACAGAGACTGTGCAGCTATCAGTGAGTGATGCTGAGAGTTTAAATAAGCAGCAGCAGCACAGTCCCTTGTGTAATGAGGGGATCCTTAATGTAAGGACCATTACCTCAGCACAGGCTCTAATACTGCGTTATCCCCCTTTGCCACACAGTGTAATCTGGAGGATTCCTGATGACAGGCTTGCATCTGCTGTTTTGTTTTTCATTGTGAAAAAACACAAAGGAAAAGCTATGTAGCAAACCGCTTGGGCTTGCCATTTGTCAAAATGAATGCAAATCCCTCTGCAAATCAGGGGGACCACCTCTGCTGTAAACAAATAAATAAATATTCCTCCAGCATACTGAGAAATCCCCCTGAAGTGAAAGAGGAGGTTCCCAGAACTTCAGAAGCCAGGCATTGCCTCTCCAGGATTGCGACTGTAAGGAAAAGAGAAGTTTCAGTCCCTTTCAGCTACAGAATATGAACGACAAAGATGCAACAAGCAACAGTTTATTTGTAGAAAAATCCTTTAAAATTTTACTACATTGTAAGATTAAGGAAAAAATAGTATTAATATATGTACATACAATATATATAAACAAACACACATCGCACCATTAAAATTACATGCTTTTTAAATCATAGAATGGGTCGTATTCCCTCATGTCAATTTTAAAGTTATCACTGCAAGAAACCTTGCTTCCTTTTTGTTTTTATCCCCATCAAAGTTTTCAAGTACAGGAAGTAAGTAATGCAGGATCTAATAGTAGAAAACCTTTGTTATACACAAATTACAACTGACAGCTATACACTATTATTCTGCAGTATTCAACACATCTGTATTTTGAACTCTATAATGATATAAACTCTTACCTGAGGTGCATGGAAATAATGAAGCATGATAATTGGCAAGTTTAAGAGATTTTCACATTATGATTTGACTGTAATTGGAGTTCATTAGGTATCACATGTCTATACCCATAGTACTGGCACAAGAATGCTCTGTGTGAGTCATCACAAATGTCTTAGAAGTGCAGGAAAAATTAAAAGGCAAGCACCACTTGCAGTGATAAGCATGCAGACAATTTAAAGTGAAACAGAGGTAGCATGTTCTTGTAACTCCAGCAGGGTCATTCAAATCAACTGCACCCTCCCTTCTGCAAAAGGCACTCGCTTTTTCAGCTATAAACAATGTGGTTTTAAATTCAGTCAGATTGACCGCAAATTGTGGATTTCTCTCCTTACAAATATAAGAAAATGTTAAGCAGAGGACATGATGAAAAGAAAAAAATAGGTGTAAGAAATACAAATTTCAGGTAATATGTGCTATTCCTCTCCCCCTACCTTTTATGGGGAGAATTGAAATATTTTATAAAACAGTTGCAGTATGTAATCCAAAAGTTAAGACTTTCCAGTTAAAGTGGCAGTATTAAGCAGCACATTATGTATCAGGAATAATATTAAAACACCAGAAGTACACCAGCCTTTTTAAAAGATAGAGAGCAACAATTCACAGTTAGAAGTAGAAAGTTTACGCACAAAAAGGTGGTGCTGGAGAAGGATAAAAATCCTTTGATGTAAAACCTCATAAATGGATATGCACAGAAATTCTTGTATGGTATCTTTTATGCCTTCTGCAATTTGAAAAGATGTCTATGCAAAACACCTGCTCTTACCGTGACACTACAGAGCTAATAGAGTTATAAGATGTGCCACTGTTGCAACTGGAAGCATAAGCCTCTTGACCATTAGCATCTAAATTTATTTTGAACACAGAAGATGCCTTCAGTAAAAAGTCTGCTGCATCTCTGCGACCTAATTCCCTCAGCTTAGACATTAGGATACCTACAGTGCTCTCAGGAGCATTACTCCACTCCTGCAGAAGGGCATGGACTGGGCTTGAGGGAAAGTCATCTTGTGTTCCATTATTTGTATTGTACTTTGCAACAAGATCAGGGAGGCCCAGGTTCATGGCCAGAAGGCACCAATCTTTGCCCATAGGATCAGGTGGATCCAAAAGTCGACTTAGTTTTCTCCTGGTAAGTAGACTCAGATCAGAAACATGAATATCCATTCCTAGGCTTCCCTGGGAGTAGACATCAAGACACCCAAAACACAGTATACTGCTAAAGCTCTCTTTATATCCCCCCATAGTGTTAGTTAATGAGGTCTCCTTTTGACTCTGTGCACGGAAAAAGTCTCTAGGCTGGTAGACCATTACTGGTTCATGATGTTCCCTCAGCTGCTGAGGACTAAGGTAGTATTTCCCGGTCAGAAGGCCTGGTAAGGTTGTGGCCATTAAGTTATCAATGGTGCTGCATACAGAATCCAGGAGTAAACAGCACTTGATCTTCTCTGTTTCCAGTCCTCTAACTTGAACCTCTATACCCTGACCATGGTTGACCAACAGCACTAAAAGCTCAGCTCCACGATTCACAATCTTTGATCCGTTTACCCACAGACGTATATCAGCATCTCCCTCTGCGCTTTGCTGATGAATCCACCTGCAGAGATTCACCTGAACTTTATGAAAAATTCCACAAGGAAATGGGGTAAGATGTTCCACAGGAACGATTCTAACACCACCATAAATTAGCACCTCATCCTCCTCATCTGTCCAAGACCTGTGGAGATTGTCAGTCTTTATGAGAGCAGGAATATCCACCATTGCTCCACTGCTAAGGTCCCTTGCACAAATATCCATGGCATCCAAAATCTGTATCAGTTCTTCCACATCACTATCTGTCACCAGACGCTGGATGTCCTCTATAGTGTACCGACCTCTATAGTGATGGAGAGCTTTTGGGTTCTCCACTGACAGGATTTTTCCGAGGACATTTGAACAGAGCCAGCGAGGATCCAGAAGCACAACA
>VZTV01119230.1:1279-15301 GCA_013400875.1 Anhinga rufa | reverse complement strand
CTCATATTGTCTTGGCAACAACAAGCAAAATTCTGAACTGGATTTGGAAGTGAAGAGAAATCCAGTAAAAAAGAGAGAGTGTTATTGCCCTTTCTGGTGTAGATTAGCTTAGCTTACCGAAAAGCATAAATACTTGTTGATTTTTCTTTAAAAATAGCTGTTAGCTCATGTGTTTTTTAAATGCTTCTAAAATAGTGGGAATGCTACCAGCGTGTACATAGATAGACCATGCATATTGTATGCTGTTAGTAAATACAGTTTAGTCAGGCATAAGAATCTTTCTATTTTATCTGTGATATAAAGTGTGGAAGGCATGCCAGTAGAAATACAGCTACAGCACGAAAATGGAAATGTAGAAATGAAGTTTGCAAAGTGTTCCAATTTCTATGTAAATTACAGCAAAACCAGGGCTTATTTAAAGATGAATTCTGATGTGTGAGGTGAAGGGGGGAGACAATGATTGATTTAAATGAGCTGAGTGCCCAAGCTGTACTCCAAAATGTAGGTACAGTGGTTGTAATTGCCAAGTATGCATTTCTGTACATAATTAACCATTTGGATTGCTGATGCTAAATTCTCAATTTCAATATTGGATGTGCAGTTGAACTGTATAATATTTCTAACAGTTTGAAAATGAGGCCTGCAAAACAGACTATTTTGTTTGAAGAAGTATTCTAGTCCATCACTTTTTAATGATTTACTGTAAAAGGACAACATGTAAATATAAACTATATTGTATTATTCATGTCTCTCATAAGTTAAATTGAAGCAGCTTCCAGAAAAACTAATTTTTTTGTTACAGTTGTGCACTTCTAAATTTACCCTTTTCTTTTCTCCTGAAGACTGAGGGGGGTGGGTTTTTTGATATATTTCTAAGTGTGATGTTTATCCATTTACTTGAATCGAATCCAGTGAAACAGTCAGGTTACCCAAGAACTAGCACTTGTGTGAACAAAAAGGTATCATCTGCTTTGTATTTTTCAACCTTCTTAGCATCATAGTTGGTACTCAGACTGCTGAGTGTACTTTCCAGAAGTAGGTTTTATTAACATCATGCTTTTGTGAAACTTATAAGCTGGTTGCAACTTTGCAATGACTTTTAGTTTATTTTCCCTATGATATCACATCTTTCTTTCCAATGTAATAGAATTAAGATTAGCTTTTGGGAAAATGCCATTCAGGAAGGTCAGATTCTTGACTGATTTTATCCATCTCACGTGCTGTGAAATCTACTCAGTTCCAAGAAAACCAGGCAATTATTCTATATATGGGCATTCATCTATGTATCAATGATAGAGAACGCCATATAAGAACTTGCCATCTCTTAATTCCTGTACACAGAAACACACAATATGCATTGTCTGTCCAGGTATGCAACAGTGATTTGTAAAAATTTTGAGGGTGAAGCTTAACAAGCAAATTCTTCCTGAGAGTGTATTACATGAGCATTTCTTGAGCCTATTCTCTAAGGATGCATCCCACACATCTCATGAAACAGCTTGGTGGATATTGTATGGCAGAAGTACCCTGATTCACTGGTAATACTTCATACCACAGGTAACCTAGTTTTACTAAAACACTGTTAGGCCCTGAATCAGCAGATGTTTAAAGGAATGCTGTGCTTCAAGGCTGGAGCAGTCTTGTTTTTTAAAATATCACTTCCAGATCATCAAACATGTTATGTTGCTTTATGATGACAACTTAACAGCTCGGAAAACCTATGTGGGACCGTATCACTGAAAGGATATGATAACCAGACTACTTGCTTCAGAGTGCTAAACATCGGGATTTCTTTTGTTTTTACAAGTTACTCCACAGGAATCTTTCTAAAAATGCTTTGAGTAGATAACATTTTTGACATTGTAAAAACCTTGGCCAGGCACTGGCCTGAGCATTGTGTTAGAGCTTAGTGGCAATGATGAAACCAGAACATTTCTTTAATTAGAAGGTGAGCCTTTACTATGCAAGGTTTTGGTGTAAATGAGTCATATAGTCTGTGAAGTTACTGTACAAATGGTGTACAAGACTGGCTTGATGTTTGCTTCATCATATGTAAGCATAATTTTTCAAACAAGGTTTTTACAGGTATTTACAATGCAGACAGTATAACTTATGCCATGACTAATAGCTATCCATGTATCTCCATGGTGCTATACAGGTGTCATGAAAAAGACTGTGGATAGATGTCGAACAGGTTCACACACAATAAAATAGAAGGAGGCATAAGAAGAAAAAAGAAAGATTTGTCTTACAATTTGTTGCAATTACTCTCTGTATAAGCTCCCATTAATTGTAATACTGACTCCATACAAAAATAGTAAATCAGATCTATGAGTTGCCACTTGAGGACTGGTCACATATGCATTTCTGTCCTACTCGCTGTTCACATGCTCTGGAGCTGTTCATCATAATCTCACTTTAAAGCTTTTTGGCTGTCAGGAATAAGATGGCATGCAAATTACTCCATAAATTGTGTGTCTCATAAAAATGGAGCTGTGAAAACTGCTTTGTATCAGAAACCCCCTTTTGAGGATTGTGAATACAAACTGGGAATGAAGTCAGTGTTGGGGGAGGGAGGAGAAATACTTAACACACCATTTACATAAAAAGCAGTTATGATAGATAATTTTGCAACATTGATAATGATAGGGAAATGTTTAGACCAGCCTTCCTGCAATCTGGTGTCAACCCTTACATTATTTCTTCCATAGTGCTTCACCTCGACCTAGAGTATATTGTTACAGAAGACTTTTTTCCTCTGGCTTACTTTGCTTCAGAAAGTACTTGTCAGCTCAGAACACCTTTTGGGTTAATAGCGTTTATACTTGATACCTGTGCATTCCAATGCACTATAATGGATTTCCTTCTTGGGAGTGTCTCTAGGCACTCCATAATCAATAATAGATCAAGTAAATAGCATTTATTTTGTAGAAGTCTATACTACTTCAAGTTTACATGAGCTCTCAAAACAGAATTCCTTGTGCTGGTACCTACAAAGGGATTTAGGTGTAACCTAGTAGAAGGTACAGTCAGAACTGCAAAGTGACTCTGGGTGAAGTGTGTCTCTCCCAAGACAGACGAGTGCCTAATGCAAAACTGGGTCCAGTTACTTTTTAATAAGCCTTCATACTGCTGCTTCCAGATAAAACCAGTCTTTTTTACTCAAGTTGCAAAAGGAGGAGTAGAAGCAGACAAATTATATCTAGTGCTGATAGATCCTTTGTGTGTACCCAAAAGTCTTCAGTGTGACACTGATTTTTATATTTGCTACCAGTGATGTACAAAATATGTAAACAATTTTCTGTTTCACACGTGTTTTTTAAAATAGTCTTGCAGTATTTGCTGTTCATTTTACATGTTAGAAGACTGTTATTTTTGTGACATAAGGTACAGGCCCTAGAGGCAGTACACCTAAGACTGGAAAAGTCAACAATTCAAGCATGCTTTTTTTTTTTTTTTTTAAAGATACATGTAAACGATATTAGTAAGTAATTATCATCAGTTTGTTTCATGTCATCGTGAAAGCTTAAGACATATCAGAAATATAGAGGATTTGCCTTGAAGAGCAAGAGACCACAAATTCTACCTCTGTCTCATCCAGCCTGGCTATAAAAAGCAGTGGCCTTGGCTTTCCAAGGTAGTCACTGTGTGTATGTGTACACCTATCATAATACGCTTTGGTTTTGTACAGGCTTCAGGCACACCATAATTTAAGTGGTTCATAATAAGAGTAAATCAGATAAAGAAACCTTTGTACTATAACAAATATGTCTGAAAACATTTCTAATGAGCTGAAACCATCTGAAAATTCAGAGTCTAATGAACTTCAGGGAATGAGAAACATTTTACTTTGTACATTTCCGTTTTTGTTATAAGGCATGTTACCATGATCCACCATAGACTCATGCTGTAATGGTTTGGAGTTTTAGTGCTGAGAGATTCTTGAGTTAATTTTTGTGTCTATACCAGGAAAAGTCTTTGCAAATATTAATAGATTTTTCAGAAATAAATATTTCAGTTGCCCATGGTTTTCCAGTCTCTATAATTCAGTGATGGCTAAGAGATGAAAACCAAGGCTCTTTATATTTTCTTTTTAATTTGCAATTAGAACAAAATTATGCTTAGCCCTTGAAATGTGTATGTATTTGAAGAAATGTGGAATTTCAAATCCATCTAAATCAGAGCTTTTTCTATTAGGTTGGCAAGCGATACACTGTCATACCAATATTTCCAATCACAAATGGCCCAAGCCCACCAGGATGTTTTCTGATGATTTCAAATCTGTGTAGGCTGACCTAAATCTCAGTCCTGTGTACTTTCAGTCACACAGTGCACAACACAGTTAGATGTCTTTGTTGCTGGGTTTCTCAGTGCATGTCAAACTCCTAACTTTCTTGCCTGCTAAGTATTGGACCGCACTGGGAACATTAGGTGAAGGGAAGTAATGTATGTGCTTCCACAGCAAGAGATCACATCACCTAGCACGTTTAGGGCACTGGATGTAGCTACTAGACAGTAGATATGTTAGACAGGTCTGACTGCCACTACAGTGCAAGGGATTTGGCAGGTCTGTATATGTACTATTTCACTCACATTAAGAGTAGTAATGCCAGTGTAATAACTGTTACCTCTTGCAAATCTGACCTCTGTTTCTGGGAGTAAATACTAGTTTTGTTATTGACTGCAGTTACTCTAGGATTAGGCCATAAATAGAATATAAATCAGTCTAGCATTTTCTGTGGAATCTATTTTGTGTTTGTGCACCCACATGTATGTATGTATGTATTTTGTACCTTGAAATATGTCCTTGAAACAAAATGTATGCTTCTCATTTTCTTGAAGCATCCCTCTGCTACTGAGGAACTCACAGAAACTTACCTTGTTGTCACTTTTTATCTATTCTTCGTTTATTTCTTTTTACAGCTTTTTTTTTACAGATGCCATAAAATTAGCTGTTTCTAGACTTTTCTAAGCTGTTGCCCTCCTCCATTTGGGCTGGTGGCCCTAAATATCACCGTAAATGTTTGGATTTCTGTCTGGACCTCTGAACTCAGTTGGAATTCTTATGAACCCAGCTGGGACCATGACACCTAATTTGAGAACTGCCAAGTTAAGGTGAATGGGGGAACAGAAGTTGTTCCCATTCTGGTAAAAGGAGGAGTACGAGATGCTCAAGGCTAGGTCTGTATACTGCAGTCCAGCAATATGCAGCTTTCACTAGGAGTGGAATGCAGTCATTGCTAACAGTTTATTGTTTTGCACCCTTTTACGTTTTATTTTCTCGTCATATTTTATTGGTGGTGTGTTTCATGGTATTTTAATTTGATTTTATTGTGGCCACTTCTGGTAGTATTTTAACTAAACTGAGAGAATATAACAGTAATATTGTCCGAAAAGCAGATTTGTCACCTGGTGTGCAATGAGTCAATAATCACACACTCAGGAGAGACATTGCTAATTTATTTCAGAGTTGCACAAGCTTGGATGCTCGGTGGTTTTCCACAAATCAAGATCCCCAAAGGCAACTACTTCATTACATTTATACACTAAATTCATGCATATTCTGCCTATATAATACATATTCATTCTAATCTACGTAGGTTGCATATTGGCATTAAGTAACTCTTCTTGGCTCCACTTCAGATCCTTCTGTGCATGTCTTACTCTCTTTGGGGGTTCTTGGTGGTCTTTACAGGTGAAGTACCTGAATTCTGAACAAGCTGGGAGGAGTGGCTGATACACCAGAAGGCTGTGCTGCCATCCAGCGAGACCTGGACAGGCTGGAGAGCTGGGCCGAGGGGAACCTCATGAAATTCAATAAAAGCAAGTGCAAGGTCCTGCACCTGGGGAGGAACAACCCCAGGCACCAGTACAGGTTGGGGGCTGACCTGCTGGAAAGCAGCTCTGCTGAGAAGGCCCTGGGAGTGCTGGTGGACAGCAAGTGACCCTGAGCCAGCACTGTGCCCTCGTGGCCAAGAAGGCCAATGGTGTCCTGGGCTGCATTAAAAGGAGTGTGGCCAGCAGGTCGAGGGAGGCCATCCTGCCCCTCTACTCTGCCCTGGTGAGGCCACATTTGGAGTACTGTGTCCAGTTCTGGGCCTCCCAGTTCAAGAAGGACAGGGAGCTGCTGGAGCAAGTCCAGCGGAGAGCCACAAAGATGATCAAGGGACTGGAGCATCTCCCTGATGAGGAAAGGCTGAGAGACCTGGGTTTGTTCATCCTGCAGAACAGAAGACTGAGGGGGGATCTCATCAATGCTTATAAGTATCTGAAGGGCGGGTGTCAGGAGGATGGGACTGGACTCTTTTCAGTGGTGTCTGATGACAGGACAAGGGGCAACGGGCACAAGTTGGAACACAAGAAGTTCCACTTAAATATGAGGAAAAACTTCCTTCCTGTGCGGGTGCCAGAGCAGTGGCACAGGCTGCCCAGAGAGGCTGTGGAGTCTCCTTCCCTGGAGACATTCAAACCCTGCCTGGACGCGGTCCTGTGCCCCCTGCTCTGGGTGTGCCTGCTCACGCAGGGGGGTTGGACAAGATGATCTCTGGAGGTCCCTTCCAACCCCTACCATTCTGTGATTCTGTGATTCTGTGAACTCATTATATCCATAAGTGGTTGTGTGCCACCTAAGGACAATTCAAGGCTATTTTCTCTTGCCAACTCTCCTTTATTTTCTTCCAAAAGGAATGTTTGTCCTTGATTAAATGGGTAACGCTGATGGCCAAGATATCCCAAGATATCCTAAGCTTAGGTTAAATATTAAAGCATCCAACAATGCTTGATCAAAAAGAAAGGCGTCTCGATTCACACTAATTAAACATAGACAATACCGCTTCTTTCCAAGGGGGGTTGTCTTCTTACAGTAATATCACCAGCAGCAAAAATCTAGGGTTAATCATTGTGGGAATCACTGAGCATGTGTTAGTTTTCCTGTCAGTGATTTCCTAGGTCCATGAAACTCTTTAATTATAGTGGATTTAGTACAATAATGTACTGCCATTCTGCTGCTCCCAGTGTCTCTGCATGTATCCAAAGAGAATGGATTATCTCTGATAGTTCTGTTCTGTTCCATTGCATAGCATACCAGAGAATCTTCCATATATAAAGCATTAATTACCTGTACAAACAGGTCCAAATTCTTCCCCATTTCTGAGTGCTCTGTACTGCACAACTGAGGAAGGCAGTCAGTAAAAGCAATCAGCATAAAGTCATCTGTGGAGACTGTGGAGACTGTGGAAGTCATTTCACCTTATCAGTTGTCTAAAGTTGGGAGTCTTGTTATTCAGTAAATCCCCAAAATCAATAGAGAAAAAAAAGCGCTTCTTCCAATGCATGATTTTTCGCATCTGAGGAAAGGTAGTGAAAACATATGGTGTTAATTACTACCTGGAGGCACTTGTTTCTGCCTGGCAACTACAGAGAGAGCCTAGATACATCAATTTTAGAATATGAAGTTGAATGAAACAAATCCCATTCTCTGAGTAGATGGCTTTTTACAGTATTCATTCACCACAGGCTCTGGTGGTGAATCTTACAGCTGTCACAGCTCCAAAGGGCTAATGGCAAAATACATTTAAAGAAACAGCTTCAAGCAATGTCATCCCATGGCTTCTAATAATGATGTTCCAAATGCAGCCTCTGGCTCAGCAAGTTAATAAGTTGTAGGTTGCCAGAAGATGGGGGAGTTTCTCATCATTTAACCACTTAAACACTATGTGTTCTTAAGTGATACCTCTAATCATTTGCCCCCCCAAAATAAGCAAGATTTCTAAATCCATTCATGTTATGCAGCCCCAGTAATGTCACAGAAAAGGATACTATGGACCAAGCCCTACAATCTTTGCTTATTTCTTACAAGCATCTAAATATATACTGCCATATCGCTTTTGTAGCCATTTGTACTTCCTTATAAGCTTATTATAAAATATCACTATTCTGATTGCTCAGTGCTTTAAATCTACTTTGGGTGAGGATAAGTGAAAACTACAAAGCATTTGTCATTTGATATCTCAGGAAAAATCTCAGTCGCGGCAAGAATGAAGAATAAATTTCAACATAGCACTGTGGGAATAGAGTAAGAAAGGAAAGTATTTTAGGGAGGGCAGAAGACATAGAGAAAGAATGAGTAGAAAATACTTGAATCCTGGATCAGCAAGTGAGATAAAGCTAACTAAAAAATATTTCCTCCAGTGGTGACAGATATTTACCCATTTCAGAATATTTTCACTTGCTCACAAAGCCTCACCGGAGCAGGGGGAATCCTGTCCGCAAACAGTGAGCAAAGTATGAGGTTGAAGAAGGACTGGATGCTTAAGAGGCAGGCAGCAATAGTATTGGCTCACAGGACTCAGAGTAAAATGGGTAAAATCCTTTGGTTTCTGTAAGCAGTTCTAGAGTCCAGAATTCTTTTTTTTTTTTGCTGGACTGGGGCAGCACCTTTGTTGCTGGACCGCACTGCTCCATGAGGCTAATATAAGGGCATCCCTGTTGATTATAGATTAATTTTATATCTGCAGCACAGTTATCTGAACAATATAATTGAAGTGAGAAATATTTGCCTGAGATGAATGACCTGATTGGTGTGGCAGGTGGCTTGAGTCACAGGTGGTGACCATTAACCTTACCAGATCATTACTCTTCTAGATGTGCCATGTGCTTCATTTATCATTGCTGTTAGAAGCAGAGTATGGAAATAAACATGCACTGGGACCACATCCATCATTAGTAGGTATAGGTATATTTGAGCTTATTGACTACATAAATGTATACCTACATTGGAATAACTGATATCAGAATGGAGAGAGAATGTATTTTGATTGCCCATTCAGTAGTCTTCTGCGGATTTTATGACCTAAGAATGAGTCAGTTCAGAATGTCTGAACTGTCTCTCAGTGTTTTATTCAACCAGTACATTTTGGTCTACATTCCTCAGTGTTCTGATATGAATTTTTAAGAATTCAAGCTTTTTAAACACATTATTTTATACTAGTGCTTAAGCAGTATTTGTCCTACTTGCTTTACACAAATTTCTTACCTTTAATTTTGTCTCTGTTTCCATTTTTATAGTAGGGCAAGATGGAAGATGTGAGACAAATGAAAGCTAGAAAATTAAAGAGGGATGCTGTCTGTAACACTTGGTGTTATCACATACATACAATATATTTCAGTGATTCATTTTGTTTCTAGTGCAAGTTGTTAAATAATCAAACATCTTTACTCACACACACTTTCCTAAATTTATA
Organism: Anhinga rufa; assembly: GCA_013400875.1. NCBI lineage: Eukaryota > Metazoa > Chordata > Aves > Suliformes > Anhingidae > Anhinga > Anhinga rufa. Next base: position 6,059 of record VZTV01119230.1, on the reverse strand, counting down.
TTTTGATGTATTAGAAATGGCTCTACACCAAAGCCCCAGAAAAGAACTGGATATGTAAAATGTCTTATGGAATTAAAGAGCTGACTCTTACTGTTATTCTTTCTGAGAGAAAGCCGAGTATATAATCTATGTGTTTTATTGCTACATATATGTGTGTCTGTGTATATGTGTGTATATATATATGTATGTGTATAAAAGAGAAAGAAAGCAACATGATTAAATACAAATCAATTGTGCTAAATATAAAGAATTCACAACCTAACCTTACAGAAGCTGAAAGGTACTGTTTTATGAGGTTTACTTAGCTCATCTAGAGGCCTGGCAGCTCCAGAAAACTAAATATTTGATTTAGAAGACTATTCATTCCTTGATCTTATTTACACCCTCAATAGGACAATTCTGTTTGATTTGCTATGGCTGAAAATATTACGGGGAAAAAATCTTTATGACTTTAGGGATTATCTACTTCTGTTTGCATTCTGTTTTATATTGCCTGGATCATTATTTGCAGCAATGATTGTAACATCACAGAGATGCCATTATGATGATTTTCACCTGAGGGATAGGTAGCAAATTGCTAACAGAAAGCTAATGTTTTTAGTAATAAAAACATGGATAAAGAGCAGAAAATACCTCATATATAGATGCAATATCTGCAGAAGTGTTTCTAAATGGAAACCTTCCAGACGTTTCTATGGTGGTTCTGTGACTCTTTGAGGATAAGCACACAGTAAATATACACAAAGCTATATAGGATTATAAAGTGGTATGGACAGTTCTCAAAGAACAAAGTGTCATCTGGTGTTCTTTTATTAAGAAATATCATATAAAGGGCATAATTTACAATAAGCAATTTTTAGAAATAAAAAAGGTTGTATTCAGTGAAGATTTGGAAGCAACATTTGGGAATACACATTTTAAAAAAGGCAAAAGATGGAAGATAGAGGCATGCTAGAAGCTAAGAAAAATATTAAACAGGTTTCATCTGCCTTAATCTGGCATCCAGTTGTAATTTTTTTTTTAAACAGTTTCCATTGTTAAAGTATGTTCAGGTCTATTTTTATCTCATTCTGAAGGTCAAAATTTTATGATTTGAGGTCCGGACCTAGTTCTGATTATTGCATCTGCATGTCCCTTGGTTTAAAATTCTTTCCAAACTCAGAGGACTTTCTGTCTCAAGTTGTCCAGAGTGCCCTTAATACTCTGAGGATTGAGCAGCAGCACCATTTGGTAACTGATACTAAGAGCCACATCTTTTATATAAGAAAATTTCTGGCCACTAGAAGCTCTCCAGGAAGTGACAGATGATTGAACCTATGCATACATTTCCACTATGTTTCCTCCTCAAGGCAGTGTAGGGAGTAAATGGCTGCAACAAGTTTATTGTTAATGTTGAGTAGGTTTTCCTATCACACATTCTGATTTGTGGAAGTCTATATAGCACCACCAGTAGATCACCACTGCCTGCTGTACTAGCACTCTTTTCACAAGGAAAACTACTGGCACATTGGGTCTTCTAGTATTCAGTACAAGGATTAAGTGTCTGTGGAAAATGAGCATGATGTAATTTCTTTAAGCAACTGGCTGGGCAAGTCAGGCCATTTTTACTGCTTAACTGCTTTACTGCTACCTACTCTACTGCTACTCTGCTGCTATCTCCTTTCTTGACTTTGGTCACCAAGGCTTTACTCGGTACCCTTCTGAAGCTCCAGATTCACTCAGACCTTAGGAAAGGAGCTTGTTTTGGACATGGGACCCTGTATTTTGCTTTATCATTTGAATTCCTGGTTAAGGGAGTGTTAAATTTTCTGTGGTTATGATTTTAGAATATAATTTCTGTAGCATCAAATAACATAGCAGTGAATCTTGCTTAACTGAAGATTCTATTTTTGTGTTAGTACAGTCTATCACAAAATGAAAGAATCTTTATCAACTGCATGACTAAAGAATTTTACCTCAATCTGTGCTTTATACATTGTAGATGCTGGTACTTTTGAAACGGTACAAACAAACTGCAAACTGAGAGTGAGCTTTCCATTATTCATTTATATTATTGCTGAAATGCCTGCATCTACAATGTATAAAGCATAGAGGAAGATAAAATTCCTGGCTCATTCAGTATGTTGTCTAAACAAACAGGCAAAATTATACAGACTGTCTTGAATGACCAAGCATAGTAACATTAAAATATGCTGAATTCAACTGCTAACATGGGTGCACTTCGAGGTGCTTGTTGGAAGTCACTGTTAACACACTTAAACTGCACAGTCTTTCTGCACTGTGCAAGAAGGTTTCTATTGTGTATTCTGCCCTAGCTCTGTGTATGGAACTTACTGATGTCAATAAGACATTTGCATGCAGAACTGGGGCAGAATAATCCATAAAGATGCACACTGCAGGTATGATACGGCTCCAGTCTGGTGCCGGAAGAAGAGTATTGCCATTAGGCTGGTGCTTCTTAAAACAATACAGAAGAATCTGTCATTACTCAACTAGCAGGCACATCTCATAATACGTTATTGATTTCACATGTTTATCTTTTCTGGCTTTTTAAAAAAAAGCATACAACTATATATGTATACTACATAATGACAAACTGTTGAATTTCATTTAAACTATAATTAAGATGAAACCACATGTGTGTGGCATGTTCACATAAGGTGCCTGTCTGATAAAGCTACTAGCCATGAAGTGCTTGCAGTCTGAGGGATAGTCAGATATTCATGGCTTCACTTCTTTCTGTTCTGCCTCCTCAAGAAAATAGCCTAAGAATTTAGTGAATCAGCTCTGCTGTTTGCTGATTGAGCATAGTAAGTATATTGTGCCCCAAAGTGTCTCTGTTTGAATACATTAGCGGAAGCTATACAGTGATCCATCTTCTTCTCTGAAATGTGTAGTGGAAAAGCAAAGAACTCCTAGTCTCAGAGTCTGCTTATACCGTGATTTCGACAATAAACTTCCCAGTCACAACTAGGGTAACTGGGATATTGTACATTATACTATATGTTGCCATTTCGATGACATTTTTTTTTTTGAGGTTTTCTGACTGATATTTAGGAGAAAAAAAGAATGCTTAAGCTGGGATTCTGAATTAATAATTTGGAAAATACTGGTTTTGTCTGAAGTTATTGACTTCAGTACACACTGAACAGGTCTCAGTATGTTACCACATCTCAGATGTTGATCTTAGCCTTTCTGTAGTACATTTAAATTTGTAGAGCTCTTTTTTCTTCCATTTTGTCAGTAAGAGGGATGACACTAATTAGATTTTTTCCTTTTTTTATTTCAGTTTTAAATATATGTGTTCTGTTCCTACTGAAATATCCTTGCCAAAAACTGCCAAAAAAATGTTCAGTCTGAAAAATAAATTATGGACATAAACTATGACCAAGATGATTGATTATTGTTTGCACATTTCCTGTTTATGGTGTAAAACTATGTGTGTACTTTCTAGATGCATGCTTATGAAGCTTCAGGATTTCAGTGCCCCTACAGATAAGGGTGCTTTTCCTTAGGAAACTTAGTGTAAACTAAGAAGCACTCAGCACTGGGAGTTATGGCCTACACTCAATTGCTTGCTCTACAGTGTTATAGAAGACAAACGTTTAATTTTATTCAAACTATTTTCAAATTAATTAGTTTCTTATGGATTTTGCTGTGTCAGAGGTTTAAAAGTCACTGTAGCTACAGTGATTGAAAATGAGCAAGATGGTCTCATTCAAGTTTCCTGTGTCAATGGTGTCCTTACGTCAACCAGTCATGCTATTTTGAGAGCCCCAGAGTTAACAGCCTCTCTGCTAGAAATTAAAAATGACATTTTTATGATATGTCTGGTTGATTTCTGTTGCTTGGTCAGAGGTCTGTGCTCTGGTATGCCACATGAGACTGGCTGACACAGTATCAGAAGCTTTACAGTGCATTTATCTGCTGTAGCTTGTTGTAACACACTGAAATCTCTTTCTTGTGGGAGATTACCATTTTGTGTTCAAATTTCACATTCTCCCACAAAGGCTCTTGCTGTATGGTTTGTTTTGGAGTCTCTTTTTTAACTATCTTCTTACACCCTTCTACATTAATGTAAACTGAAAATTCATTGGGAGCAAAAGTTTAGATTTATAATCTGGTTTAGGTTTAGAATCTCTGTGATAGAGGCATAAAAAACATGAAGGAAATGCTGCTATAGAGTATTTCTATCTGATTATTCATGTAATTCACAATATTATAACAATATTTCTCTGACTTTTCAGTTGATATACTCTTTCAAAGCAACATGAGGAGTAGGCAGTCTGTAGTTACATTTAAGTCACAGCATTAGTATGTGTAAATGGTAAGCAAATCTCACCATTGTGAAATTTGTTAAGCTTTACTTTTGCTGTGGGAAAAGAAAAGCCACGAAGATTTAGAAAATAAATGAGAAAATATACAGGATCAGTAAATGATCTTTATGATTGTGGCAGATCTTGCTAACTACAGCTAGCAGTAGTGGTTGCTTCAGTAATCAGTGGCTAATAATTGTGGGTTTTTAGGAGACTGTAATGAAAAATGGCTGGGAAACTGAGGGAAACATCTAAAATGGAGATGACAAATGTATATTCCCACTAATAAATTACAAAGAAATCTAAGGCATAGCCACTGTGCAGAAGGGGATAGGCTTAAAAAGAAGCTACATGAAAGAAAGTAAGAAATAGTAATTTTAATTTTTTTTACATGAGAGTGTTTTTCTTTTGAAGAATTAATTTAAAAAATCATTTAAGATCTTTCTTTGGTATTGGGTGTGGGA
>VZTV01119229.1:0-12293 GCA_013400875.1 Anhinga rufa | reverse complement strand
ATGCGTTTGAATTGAGAGTCAAATGGAAAAGCATTGCCAAAAGTATTAAAGTCAAACCATATTGATGAGTTTCATGGTATGAAAGTGGTGCAGGATGAAAAAGTTGATGATATCAGTTAATAATATCAAAATGTTTTGAAACCGAGTTTACATTATGAAAATATTAATTATGTCAAGCTATGCCTTGATTTGCTGATGATCTGTTTGTTTCTGTGAAAAGCTGTGGCAACCACATTGGAAGAGCCGTAGGAAATTCTCTGTCCTTGCCTGAGAAGGGATTTTAATTTGCTTTAACTTATTTTATCATCCTGCATTAGAAAAGCCGCGCAGTGTTGATGGTGCTGCATGTTATTGCATTGGAACGAGCATCAGCTTAGACTGGCATCTTTATGTCTGTACGATGGAGAATCTCCCAAGTAGCAAAAAAAGACCTCGTGGAATTGCAGATGAGAACTCCTGTAGCACTTTAATTTAAAAAATAGTGCTTAACTAATGATATTTTTAATTATCTTACTGTCTTTGTAAAGCAAGTCTTTTGGGGTTTTTTGCATTTTACATGACCGTAGCCAGTCTAAGCTATGTGAATGATATTTTAATACTCTGCAGATACAGCCAGTATAGTCCTTCTGAAAGCCTGCCAGCTGACCTTGCCAGAAAAATGCGTATTTGCAAACTCCTGTGAACTACCTAGAGTCTTACTGGGAAACCCATTTATTAATCTGTTGTGTGGTTTCTCCGTGGTGGTGGTAGATCAGTAATGAGCAGTGTTAGCACAGAATTTAGGACCATATTGACAACTAGCCCTAAGCCCAAAAACTTTATTTAAAAATCAACTTGAGCACCTACATGTGACTGTGCCATCTCTGGCCTGCGCAACAAATGTTTTGGCCCGTTCAGTTCATGTCTGCTGTCGATACGGGATGGAGCTTCGGCCTCTGCATCAGTCACATAGCCACGATGCGGGTGGTAGCAAAAGGAAATAAAAAGCAGCCCTTCTTTTGATGGGTGTTTGGGACTGTGGGGCCTCCTGAGGAAAAAGCCACGAGTCTACTGGCTCCTTCTGCTCTGTGCAGCGGGAACGGGCTGATGTTAATAAGGGACTCTGGAGCTCTCTTGTTCTGCAGGAGCATTTGGTAAATCAGGTCTTGCTAGTTGTTCCTTAACTCAGATTAAAACCACCGGAACGCTGAGGACTGTATCTTTATAGACAGTGCAGGTGTGATATCAAAGGGAGGGTTTCCTCAACCCTAATCCCAGTTTCACTTGTTCTTCCAGCAACTGGTTCATCTTGGAGCTGGGGGATCTGAGCAGCAGAAAAATCAGTATGCAGGCTAGTGCAAGCCCTTGATGGATAGGAGTGTTCAAGTGGGCTGACAAAGCTTTACAGCCTTAACAGCATCGAGAGACTCTTGTTCCTGTGAGGGCAGAAGGAAGAGAAGTTAGAAAGCAGATAATGTTGCTGCTGGAGGCAAAGAGAGAATAAGACTTAAGAGTTGTGTGATTATCCTTATATTATTGAAGTTGTCAGCTGGTGCAACTCGAACGATTACCTGCCAAATAAATAATGCTTTTTTAGGATCCCTGTAGCTCCGTGGTGTCTTGCACTCAGAGTTGCTCTATGCCATCTCAGCCGTGCCAATAGGCAGATACCAGTACGTCCCTTTTCTTCTAGAAGTTTTATTTCATTCAGATGTGTCACTATCTGATTAGGAGGCCTTATCAGCCACGGCTGTTCTCAGGCGTATGGGGTAACCCTTTTCACGTTAGGTCATTTGTCTTGTTTTGCAGGTCTGCAACAATAAAAAGAACTGTCACTGCGAGGCTGACTGGGCCCCTCCCTACTGTGACAAGCCAGGGTTCGGTGGCAGCGTGGACAGCGGACCAATTAGGCAAGCAGGTTAGTAGTAATTCATGCTTTACTAGTTGTTTCCATGATAAAGAGTGAAATACAAAGTGTTGCCTTGTAAGCAATGAGCTGACGAGACTGGGAAATAAGTCAGTAAATCAAACAGCTTAATCCAAACACATTGGCACCGGCTTGAAAATTTAGTGAAGCAAAACCAAGGCTAGCCGAGTACATCAGTTTTCTTGCATAACTAAAGGCACAGTGGTCCTGGCGGGTCCTTTCTTTGCCTTTCTTTTTGCCTACCTTTCTGTTTGCGTTTCTTTTTTTTTTTCAAGATACATGGTCATGTTTAGTAGCTCACTGCAATAAGTAGGAAATGGTATTGATTTAAACCGAGGATGAGGAGCTAACTCCCACACTTGAGCTAATCCTGTTGCCATGGTAGATGAATGTTGCAGTACTCTTGGATTCACCTTGAGATATGCCAAGCGCCAGTGTTATCCACTGAGTGCATCAGGATAGAACACGTTATCGTGCACATAACCTGCTTCTGTATTTGTGTGCCTAATGACGAGTGGATATTGTGATGATTATGAATGCAAAATTATTGCATAGTCAGAAATCAAAAATATATTTGATATTGTGCTTCTAAGGAGGATCTTTTGTATTGCAGAAAAGAGCAGATTTCTGATCAGACCAAACTGAAACTACATTTTATAGATAGCTTCCACACATTTACCAGAAGTTGCCCTCACATGTCATAGTGGTAGGAGACATGCATTTTCTATAATTTTTATTTCAATTCCCCCTTGTTCAGTCTGCAGAACATTGGCTATAGTATCTTACTTCACCTTTGGCCAACCTCAGCAACAATTATTTCTACACATTGTGGATTTTATAGGATTTGATGATTATCACATGCCAATTTTTCTCCAGAGTACTGTAACTTTAGTGACTTCCACAGAGATGTTTCTGAGTTATGCCTGAGCAAGGGACAGGACGAGCAGTCTACTCACATATACATATGTAAATGAAAACTTGCTGCAAAATGATCTGCATGTTTTCCTATGAATAATGCTATTCAAACCCAAAATGGATTGTATTCTTTACATGCCAGATCCTGCCATGAATTGTAATACTGGATTTATGACATTACGGTCATTTCCATGACAAAGCTTCACATTATGATTTCACTGTTGAAAGATCTTTTTTTTTTTTTATAAATACCTACCAGTCGGTAAGATAGCAAAGAAACTGCACTCAGGCACTGAACAAGTGTGATTACTTGTGTGTTAAATGTTTTCTTTTAAGATTTGCTCTAAAGCATTATAGCCTTTTTCAGCTTACCTGGAAGCTAAGTATCTAGGGAGCTATAAAATATATTATAACAACGCGCTGTGTAGACAACACTAACTGGAGAAGACAAACACAGGACCCCTTTGATAATTCTTGCATTTTGTGTTGTGGAAGCTAATTCTTCAATTTAATAGCAAATTGTTTTAACAATAGTTTAATATAGTGTGGTAGTTTCACCATTTTTCTCAGAAGACAGTGATTCAATAATACTGGGAATAAACAAATATGGAAATTGCTAGAGGACCTGATTTTCTATTGCTGACACTTGGATTTAAATAAGAACACTTGATAGGGTGGTTTGGATTATGATCCAAGTAGTTTGCACATCTCTAAATCAAATTACAGAAGGATTAGCGTAATAAAATACTTTCATCTTAGTCAAACAAGGCACATGGTCTCATTAGTATTTAGTAACTGACTTTACCCAGCTGACTTAGAATAAACGTATGTGTTTGACACTACATTTTTCTTACAAAGGAGCCTTAAATATTTAATTGTTAGGTAGAGAAGTTAATTAATTTAAATTGCATAATCTTAGCGTATTAATTTTAGCAATCTTTTAGAGATGGTGAGGGATTTATTATTCCACAGTGCTAGAAGGTAAAAAGAAAAGCGCTCCGTGCCCCATGGAGGGCCACGTGTAGTTTGTTCAGTCAGTGTTGCCGACTGTGTTCACCAGCATCCGAGTGAGCTTGGGCCAGTAGATGAGAGCCAGCTGGCTCAAAATCAGTCAGGCTAAGCCTGAGACAGTGATGATAGGTTACCAGAGCAAAGATTAAAGACGTTTCTCCTACCGTGGGAGTGTGCATTTTTTAGGTCAGCAGTCCTGAAGAATCACAACATCCTCTCCTCTAGGCAATGATCATATCACATATCCATAATGATGGGAGCTGCTGCTTACCTCTTCCTAAAAATAAGGCTTTCTTTCAGCTGCAAGTCGTCTAGTCAGGTCTCACCTCACCATTGTGCCTCACTTAGGTCCCAGCAAGGTACTTAAAGCAGCTTAAAGCACTCTGAAAACTGGAACAAGAACAGAAGGCTGCAGCCCGTCACTAAGCAGAGCATCCCTCTGAGAGCACACACCACCGTGGCTGAAGGCTTTCCTTCAGCTCCTCGCTCGCCTCCAGATTTGACTTGACAGCCCTCTGGGCTGGACCATGGTCCAGATTTCAGACTGTTTGCCCAGTGAAACCCTTAAAATCTGGTTATAAAGGAGCTGGGGTTACTGCTTATGTTCGAGCGACAGAATATTTAAAAGCTTGCACTTTACCAAACCATGATCTAGGCATTTCTGCCCCTTTTCTCTCCTGCTCGGCCTCTGTCTCCCTCCCACCCTGGCAGCAGGCAGCCCGTGAAGAAGGTGCCGGTCGGCATTGCTACAGCCATCACCCTCTGGGTGTCTGGATGAGGCCAACAGCCCGTACACCTTATGGCTCCATTTGCAGGTGGCAACCTAAGCAGGACCTGAACGTAGGAACAGAGAGAGTACACGGAGATGTTCATGTTTGGACCCAGATCTGACTAGAATCGACAGAATAGTTCAGCTGGAAGGGACCTACAAATTTTCACCAGTTTTCCCCCAGTGTTAAATAACTTTAAAACAGAGCAAAATTCAAGCATCAGGCTAGAAGAAATAAGAGTTTAGTAGTCTTTAATTCACAGTTTATTCACTTCACCTGCACTGCAGTTAGAAACCTGGGCCAGGCAGCAATGTCCTGCTCCATCCACATAACACATTTCAGTAAAGACGGCTCTTGATAGAAGTTAACTGAATGTGTTTCGTTACAGATAGTAAGAGTTTAACCATAGGAGTGTTGATAACCGTTCTGTGCCTTATCTTTGCTGGATCAATCATGTATCTGAAAAGGAAGACTTTGATGAGATGGTTGTTTACAAGTAAAAAGACAACAATAGAGAAACTAAGGTATGATCATTTCCCTAATTATACCCGAATAGATACAAGTAGAAAGTAGCTGTAAGCATGGCGGCTCTCATCTTGACATTCATCACAGAATGGTGTGAATACATTTGAAAGGGCAAGCCTTAACAAAAAATATTCATTAACTGCTGTGTTTTTCCTGATCTAGTTTCACTTTATTGATTGTCAGTAAATAATGGAGGTTTTGGTTTAACTATATACCTCTTTTCTTTTGTGATAAAAAATTAAGAAGTGAAGGAAGTATTGCCTTTCTTTTCATTCGCTTGAAATAGTTTCATTACATTGCATAGCCTTTTATCGAAACTCAGTCGAGTGAGCTGAAACTTTCATATTTGAGGTCATTACTGTTTAAGTGCTAGATTCATTAGAATAGTCTCTTGGGTGTTACAAAGCTGCATTTCCACAGATTGCAGAAGCTAATTTAACAGACTACTGGTTTCCAAAAAATCAATATTTATTTTTATTCTTGCAGGAGCACTAGACAATTTTTACTTTCCTTGTTTACTATAAAGAGTCAGAAAGTCCTTGCAAAATCGCATTTTGAAAAGAGGCTACTGTTTAAAAAAATATTATAAAGTAGAATGTTGTGTTCAATAAATATATGTTTGTATTGCAGGTCTGTGAGTCCAGCAAGACCTTCCAGTTCTTCTGAGCCTAATCATGTTCGTACCACGTCCCTCAGTAAAAATCTCATCATGAAGCCACAAAATACAAACATACAAAAAGTGAGTCCTGGAATAGTTTAAAAAAAAAAAGGGGGGGGAAGAAAAAAGCATATTACATATTTTGGATCTCATTTAAGTAATTTATTATAGCACAATTAATACATGATCTTAATATCATGTAGAACAAACAATATGTAAAACGGGAGAAGATGTAGGCTTCAAAATACATTTATGGCTTCCAGGTTTTAGACAGGTGGAGATATCAAGTGCAGAAAAGAAATCATTTAGTCTCCAGGATAGAGCCAGCGGCTTACACCAGAGCACTGCAGCTAAACGCTGCAGGATTAGTGCTTGAGTAGGACTCTGGAAGCTGTTAATTGCTTCTCTGGTTGCAGACGTGTTGAAGGTAGATGAAAGCACAGTAGAAGAGAAAAAAGTGAGTGAATAACAGATTTTAAAGTAGTAATGCTTATGCCAACTCTTGATGTTTAGAACTCTTTTTGTTGGGGTGGGGTTGTTTTCACAGAGAGATGGTCCAAGACGGCCACTGCCATATCAGATCATTGACATCAGTAACCCCGTGAAGACACACGATTTGCCACAATTAAAAACACCGCAGCGAGTCCTTCCGCCCCTTCCCCAGCTGCCATGTCATCATGCTGTGCCTGAAAGACCCTTGCCAGCTCACCCTTCGCTGAGGTTCGCCCAGGTAATCACTGGTTTTCTTTTAGCTTCTCTTCTATTTAATATTGAGTGCGTGAGGATCTGCATGCAGTGAATAGGAATGAAGTGTGTTCTCATCTTTCATACTGGCCTTTTTCTACAGTATTTCCTTTATTCCTTGTACAAGTTTAGAAATGCAGTGTAGATAATTTCAGAAAGATGTCTTAAGTTCCCATTTTGCTCATGAAGGTTATATTGGTTTATGCCAGCTGAGGCTGTGATCCTAAAATTTAGGATCCTGAACACTCTTTTCACCACTCAAAAGACACAGCAGTATAAACAAGCTCCACATTAGAGGCAAACACAGGCTCATCTTGCCAGATGCCCAACAGGAGGGGAAACTGTTCAGTCTGTTAGCAAGGTGCCAAATACAGTGATATAGTTTAGGAAGTCAAGTTGCAGATGTCTTGCGCAAGAGCAAAAGGTATATTAGCTTGATGTGCTTCTGTTCTGCTGAGGGGTGCGTGAATTGCATGTTTTTTTTCTAGAGCACAGATCTGAAAAGCAGACTTGTAATTACCCACACTACTTCATGTAGACGTACCTTTCATTGCAATGTTTAAATAGAGCTGGTAACCCCCTTTTTTTTTTGTAATAAGATGCATCTCAAGGTGATGTTCAGAGTAGATGAAGTTGTCTGTATTAAACTGTCACTTTTCTTGTCACTGGCTTCTCTCTTGTGGTTGCATTTGTAGCGTGACTGTGTCTAAGCAAAGGAATCAGGCACCCAGCTATTTCTATTTTGTGGCTCTTGTGCTATTCTGGATAGAGTACAAGATTAAAATTAAACGAATGTCATTATCACCAAGCTATCTTAAATGAGTACCACATTGATTTGGGTGTGCATACTGCAAATCTGTACTCATAGCTGTGTCTTGAGTGACTGTCCCTATCCTAGCCCAGCTAGGATGTCCAAGGACAGAGCACCTTCTTCACGCAGCAACCTTGTGAGCTACGCTGAGACACTTTCCCAATGATTTATAGGTGCCTATGGCTATGAGAAACAGCTGCTGAAGTGCAGTGCTTTGAAAAGTGGTTGTAAAAAAGCACAGAAATGAGAAGGGATGAGACAGTGCTGAGCTGCCATGGCAGTGTGCTTACGTATTATGACAGCAGAAAAAAAGTGTGTCTAGTTTTAATTTTGTCTAAGTGTGAACATAGAATCGCTCAGGTTAGACCAACTTTTCTAAGTGTGGCCAATTTATTAATCACTTTCAAAGTATTTAAGCTTTTTCTTTTTCCTTTTTCCACCTTGCTAGTCATTTATTTTCCATCTCAGGGAAATGGGAAATACCAATTCTTTCTAAAATCAATTTTATAGGAACTCTGAAGTAGTATTTGTGTTGCTTTTGTCTTTAGCTCCAATGGTTTTGTTGGTTTTTTATCTTGTATTCCTTACAACATTCTGAGTATTTCACAGTGGTCAAAGTTAAGATTTCAGGTACAAGTGCTTTTCTGTTTCTTAATCAAATGGTTCCTTTAAAAAAAATAAATATATATTTCTTCTATTTCTTCTTATCTAGCAGCTTACAAGTTCACACTGTCTTCTGCTTGCAGAAGACAGATGGAGAAAAGGCTTTCCAAGAAAAAGTAACCACTTCTCATTCTGATGGTGCATCTGTATCTGCCCCAGCCTGTCATCACACATAAAGCCGCCCAATGCACCACTACAATTCATGTTCCCAAGTACCCTCCCCTTCAAATCCCACATAAAGTGCAAGGTAGAATACCAGACCTCTAGTACTATCATTACCAAAGACTGACAGATCTGAAACTGCCAAAAAGCTTTTCACTTTGGCAGCTCAAATTAATTGTGACTGTTACTCCATCAAGCAAAATATCGCTGTTTTCAATTTTCAGTTGCTGCATGAAACAGAAGTAGGACAAACAGGGGATCAACTCGAGGCAACTTAGTGAATAAGCAAGAGTGGCTTCTTTTAGAATTATGTCCATAACCTCAATTCAAGACTGTCAGAAATAACTACTTTTTATATCCTAGGGACACAGAAAACACTGTATGGGAAGAAAATCTTTTCTTCTGAAGTTAACAATTTTACTCCCTGAAAGCTTGGAAGAAGTAAATTAACTTGAGAACAGTTTTGGTCTAGTTTATATAGACACTACTTAATATATTGCTTCAGCACTCTCTTGGAACTGCATCCATCAGGTCATCAAGAGGAAGCACTTTAAAAATCATTGCTACATTCATAATATCATCCAGATGCTCAATACCGCAGTATAGTGCTGAAGAAGAGTATCTGAAACCATTCACTGTTTCTATGGCTTCACAGCTGCCTCCTCCTGCTTCTCCCTTCTGAGAGGTATATTTAAGCACGAGCTACTTTCCTGCTGCCTCTGGGCTTCGAGGAGGGGATGGCTAAGGCACAACATACTAAGTAGACTCTAAGACAACTCTCTTCCCCTCTAGTGGCTGTTGAGACAGCAATGAACGGATTATTATTTTGCTATAAAATTTCCTTTCAGATGTAAGTAAAAAAAAAACCCATAAACCAAAACCCAAAAAAAGAACCAAACAAAAAAAACACTTAGCAAATGAGCTGTTGCCAAGTTTAACATTTAACAGTCTTGACTGATAAAGAGCTTTTTCTTCTTTCAGATGCTCTTGCAAGGCAAGCATACTTTATTTACGGGCCAGGTTCACAGCTGATATAAATCAGCACAGCACCACTGAAATCGAGGAAACGGCGCAGGTTTATACTAACCGTGGGTTCAGTCCATGCATTCTGATTTGATCACTTCCACTTGGTTTTGTTACTGTTAGCATTCACTTGCTGCCTCTGATACTGTCATCATCTTATTACCGAAATATATCTCATATTTTACAGGTCATCCTTATTACAGGAAATATAGCTTGGTATTTTTACTTTTTCCCCTGTAAAGCTAAGCCGCGCTCACCTTCTGCTCATTCTCCCACAGTTATTCTTGCTAATACCTCTCCCTCGTCACCTCAGACTGGCTTTAGACACAGAGGGTAACACAAATTAAGTTCCCATCTAAAGAGAATGCAGAAGACACCCCTTCCCACCCAGTGCATTTCAGGCAAGAGCCTTCTTCCAGTTGCTTATTTAAAAAAATATATCAGTGAAACAAATTAAAGCTTCATGAACTTGATGTCTTTATAGCTGCTCAATATGAGAATTTTCTTCCTAGCAGAGCTGTAAAAAGAGATCATGACAATATTTCAAACAATACTTTCCCAAATATAGGCAGAATGCATTAAATGCTAAGTTGTTGATATAAAACTGGACAAAGAAATCCATCCATAAGCTCTTTGTATTGAGGAGCGGAAGCTCATAAGGGGAAAAAAATCACGGGCTGGGAGAAAGGAGAGAGAGATGAGGCAGGGAAGCACAGCCATGGTGGTACTATCAGCTGTGCTAGGGACTTGCCAGGACATCAGTTTGGATTCTCCTGAGGCACATAAAGAATATAAAAGACCATCTGAAATCAGTTTGGGAGAGGGGATTTATTTCTTCAAATATTTTTTCCTCTGCTTCTAAGAATATATGTTTTTCTGGTGGCATTTTCCTGTGCTGGCATCTCCTTTCTACGAATTGCTCCTCCATTTTGCTTCATCTCAGCCATTAGACATTCTCCATCTCAATTTTTATCTGCATTCCCTCCCTTTTTATTTTTTTTCTTTCTTTTACCCTTTCTTACCAGCTTGCCACTTTAGACTTTCTGTCAAGCCACTTTGCTGCTTCCTCCTTAAGGATATTAACTCAAGGATGACATTGTTTACAAGCTCTTGAGGGGGGAAAAAAAAAAAAAGAAATCAGGTGTTGGGCTTATCTACCCATCAGGGTTATATTTATAGTATTATTGCTATTTCAACATACTCCCTCATGTGGATGTTTCTTCTGGAATAAGAGGACCTAAAGAATTAGTTTGGCTTAGGCATCAAAGATTATCTCACTGCTCAGCCATGAGAAGATGTTCACCCCACAGCTGAAGAACTGTTTAGATCAGTACATATGGATTAGCCATTTCAGCCACCTTCCCCTGCAAAAAAGGGGAAAACCACAACTGGTGGGGTCCCATCAGTACTTAGCTGCTCTGAGCTTCCCAGAAAGCCCATCATTCCCTACTCTCAGGTGTTGCAGGTGGTGACTAGACATCGGACACAGCTATTAAACACAAACAAACAAGGACAGTTCTCCTCTCTTTTATTCTTCATTCAATCTTACCAGATCTTAAGCTCTTCAGACCTTTATTTCGCTAGACCACGGAGCCTGGATTGGTTCCTCTTCCCAGTTATGGTACCTTCATTCTGCCAACTGAAGAGTAAATACAAACCATTAGGGTCTGATCAAGCCAACAGCTGAATACTCATGTGATCAGACTAATTCATGTGATTAATCATGCAAAAGTACTTGAGGGAAAAGGCCAATTCCATGAAGGCCCTCAAGGGAATAAAGGCTTTATGGTGTTCAAAGATGCATTTGTTGTTTGCTGTTTTTATAATGCTGATGTTTCTGTGTTTGTTACAGCTTGTTTTTTAAAATGCTGTCACGCTCGAGGTGATGATTCATATACTCTCCCATGTAATAAACATCATGACTTTTAACAAAGTTATTACAGAAGCAACATAAATTTATATTTTACTGTAGAAATAATTCAGTTATTTAAAAAGTATCGGTTTCTGCTGCGACCTAACTTGTTCCAGACTGGTATATCTCACTTCAAAACACACACATTAAGATTTCATTGTGTAAGAAATTTAGTGCACAAAGTAAACTTTGGTTAAAAAATCCTGATGGTAATGTTACTTCTCTTAATAGTTTTAAGGTTCTAGTTCTATATCATGGAAAATGATCATATTTTGAAGAACTTCCTTTGCTCGTGTTTAATTAAACTCTGTGACTTTCACCAGGATAGCCCTGTGAGATAAAGCTACGTGGAGTATTTACAAGCATAATAATTTGCTTGGCCTGATTATTTCAAGAATATTTGCATTTTTTCCCCCCCCGAAGACAGAGCTCACAGACAAACTTCTTAGAGCAAAATGTTTATTTTGGTTTATAGTGGAAGAAGTTCTTCTGGATGATAATCGAGCCTATATTTTTATATTGAACGAGAGATTTGGCTATAACATTAAGTTAAAATAAGAAGATTTTTTTCATGTTGCTATTTCTCATTCACTCAAGAATTAGTGCAGATTATGCCGATAGTGAAAAAGAAAAGGGACATTGTATACAGCTTTAAAATGTAGTTTGTGGTAAATTTGAAATGACTACATACGAGGTTTACTTAAGCTCTGTATTTTCTTCTTTATCAAAATGCCTACTGAGAGTCAACCTGCGTTTTCTTCTTGAAAGAGCAAGCATCTGCCATGAAAAGTAAGAAAACAAAGGGATGCTCAAAATGAATCATGAAAAGTTGTACTTTATTCATGAGCAGTTCATGCCTCTGCTTGTTTTGATTACAACTTTCAGGGGATCTTTAACTAGATTATGCTTGTAAGCTCTTCTTGATTCTTTTTGGTCAACTTTGCTAATGATAGTTATGGCAAACTAATTGTAAAGAGTAAAATTACTTAGAAAAAGCAGTTCAAATAGTAGAAGGATCTGAAGTGAGTTTTTGGATATATTGGAGAGTTTTTGTGTGCCCTGAGCAAGTCACTTAATCTATCCCAGTCCTTCAAAATGAAGACCACAAATAGACATGTTACCATGTTTACAGTGTTTCAAGGACCACACAGAAGAGACGTTAGCTCATGCCTGACAGCAGATGACTTCTGTTC
>VZTV01119220.1:0-14027 GCA_013400875.1 Anhinga rufa | reverse complement strand
TCATGATAAAATGTGAGCCAGCAGCATTTGCTTCTGCTAATTTGCACTTGTAATAATTCACATACTAGCAGATATATGAACAACTAGTAATTCATATTGCCTGCAGATGACGACAGACTTGGAAGTGGTATATACTTAGTCAGTTGTCACACCTACTGATGTGTGTGACTCTTACCTGCACAACAGACACAAAGAAATGCCAATGTCAATACGATTACCTAAAAGCAATGCGCACAAATACATAAAACAGTAGACAGCACTTTCCTGGGAAGCGGAGTTATGACAGAGTTAATAATTAAATTGTGAGCTACACCTTGTTGTCTCTTCAGACTACTGCAATCTGGATATTTAAAAATCATAATGTCAAGTACCACAATAAAATCTATGTTTACCTCCATTTGGCAAAGAGCACTGTTTCCGGTGTTTGAAGTTCAAAACTGAAGTTAAAAATTCTAAGTCCAAGAATGGTCAAGAAGCTGGCATATATGTTTTAGAGTTATCTGCCTTAGAGTATCAAAATGGGTTGAAAAATGGCATATTATAAAATACATAGTCAATGAGGAAAAACTGGCTAATTCTTTATGTCTTTTAAACACAGCATGCAATGTTTTAATAAAATCAGGGGTGATTTTAAAAAATCAAGATGCAATGCTTTTTGTAAATCACACAAACTAGATAAAACCAAATTAACACAGGGAACTCAATGTCTGTGCAATACATGAAATATAAATCAGTGATCACTACAATACCTTATCATGGATGACTGTATATACCTGCATTTATGAAATAATCCATCTAAAACTTTAGATAATTCAGCTGCTGAAGTAACTATAATTAGGCCATGTAGTTCAAGAGAATAAAATTTCATTAAAAAAGGAAAAAAGAAAACTAGGAAAAAATCTAGGAAAAGAACACATTCACTGAGCAGAATGATTTTCATTTATGCCACCAATCTGATTTCCTATACATACTCAACTTTAATACTCAGTTTCAGAAGACTGTTCCTTCTTTAAATTCAAATGCTAGATAAGCATTTAGCATAGAAAGCATTAATCCATATGAATCCATCAAGACCTTAAGATCCTTACGCCTTACTTTTGTAATTCTGGAGAAGATAAAGAGAAAAATCTATTTCAAGTATTTCTGTCAGATAACCATATTTTCCTAGATAATGCAGTTATTATATTTGCATATTTGCTTTGCAAGAAATCCTCTTCCTGCAGGATTAGCACATTTCTACTTAGTGATACTGTAATTTTCTCTTTCTTTGGAAACTAAAATACAGTTTAACATATTGCTTTTCTCTGCTTTGCTTTTTGGAGGGGAGAGAGGAGAGGGAGGGTAGTTCATCTCACCACATGGTGCTCATGGCAGTTAAAGCTTAAGTTTTTGGTACCATTTGTGGATGTGTGTGCATGTGCATGCAAGAGCTTTTTCCTTTTTTTTAACAACAATAATTTCCTCCTCTTCCTTATGTATGATCATGGTTTGGACAACCCCTCATACCAGCTCTGAACTTTCTTCCACATATAAAAGTGTTAACTGTAACATTTCTGTGATGTAAAATTAGAAAATAATATTCTATACTTTCACCAATACAGTAAATTCAAAAGGTGTATGGTAACAAAAAGAAGGGGAAATGTAAAAAACACACTGTAATGATAGATGTGAGACAGAATCTTTCCTCAGCTTCATTTCAACTTTCTGTTCTCATAACTACCAAATAGGGCATTTACAGAAAAGTACATTGTTAACATAAGGTGGAAACATCTTACTTTGGATTTGTTAAACTGCTTGTGTTTTCAACAATTAATGCACCTTCAAATTTATTTCCTCTTTTAACATTACTACTCTTGTGGAAGAGAGTGTCTAATCCACAAGAATTTTTGAAACTTTCAGTACAGCTGAATTAGCAGCTCGAAAGCTGATTGTCCTGCTGTTTTCTGGTGAGAGTCAATGACTTGTGTCCTCACTGAGTCTTCCACTCCCGATGGCTATCTCCTGTTGCATTTACACAAGAGGAAGCCTTATGCAGATTTCTTGCCTCTAAGGGTAGTTCAAGCAAGCTGTTAAACACTACGTGATCCCATATTTGTCTTTTTCATTATACTCTTTGCACTTGCACATGGAAGGCTGAGCAAAACCAGCATTTGTACTCATTTGGGGCTAATTCTCCTTTTCTGGAAACTCTGTGAACATCACGATGGGTAAGATTTTCTGTTCATATGCTATAAGTTCTTTCCCAAATAGGGGACAGCTGGAGAGTTTAGACCAATAGGTACAGAACAGTTTGCCTAAAAAGATCCTGTAAAATGTTGCCCCTCTGTGAAACACTTAATTAGACTGGTACTGGTAAGGCAAATTTGTTCAATGTTTAGCTGGATAAAGGCATAGGACAGGAAGATAAAGCAAAGATAGATTCAAACTATCAGCAGCACACTGCCTGTTACCTAAGCCAACAGGTAAAATGCCAGCAGTAAGAGAAAAAGTTAAAGTTTCTTACTACTATCTGAAAACAATAACAAGTAAATCTGGCAATAAAGTCAGAAAAAGCTAAGCAGACCACCACTGATTTTTTTCAGGGGGATGGACAGGGGAGGGGAGGAGCAGGTTTACAATACAGGTGGTCAAACACTAAACAGATCGCCAAGTAAGGTGGTAGAATCTCCATTCAGAACTGGGTATCACCCTGAGCAGCCTAATCTTACCTTGAGGTTAGAGTTAATTTCTAAACTGGCCCTGCTTTCAGCAAGGAGCTAGACAAGAAAACCTCCAAATGTGCCTTCCAACCTAAATCAGTCTATGATCTGCTGCTATAGGGTCATAAGATGTAGGCATTCCAAGCAAGAGGTGAAGATGGCTACCTGAAAGCACTGAAATTACTTAAAAAAAGAATAGTCCATACCTATCCATATGGGGATACAGTATGCTTTACTAAGAAGAATTCATCTTAAAGAAAATTCAAGCTCAACCAGTCACAATACAGGCTTGTACAAAGGTACCAATTCTGAATACTTCTTAAATGGTAATACATTTATCCATTTTTCAAAATTTTCTTTCATTTTCACAAATAACAACTCTAATGGACAAACTGAAATGCAAATTTAAGTATCACAAGGTTCTGGAAACATACTATGGCTTTAACAATTATATGCAAAGACGACAAAATCTATCTGGATGATATTTGCTGATTTTCCAGTTTGAGTTACAATAAAAAAAAAGGAAGCTATGGCATCCATAAAGAAAGCAAATATAAAAACAAAAATATCTTCAGCCTTACTCAAAGACAGTCATAACTTTTTTTCCTTTGCCTTGTTGAGGGTATCCTGTTTTGCATAATTTAATCTTAAGGAAAGGGGAGAACTTCTTATACTTATTAAGTTTCTTAGAGATCAATACATCTGCTCTGGAAATATGTGTTGACTTTATACTTTGTAAAAGTATATATTGGGTGTTCACAACAGAAGGAATTAAGAGGACATGAAAGGAGAAAGCTAAAACTTGCATATTCCAGAGAAAACGTATGTTATATCTCATTTCACTGAGTTAACCCATTTGCTCAGAACGGGATTCTGCACCCCTACCCCATAACTGATGCTAAAAAGAGAAGCACAGGTAAATGAGGAAGACAAATAACGAACACTACTTGTGCCTTCCCCTCCAAAAAAAGTATTTAAAAAAGAGCATTAGGTAGGTTTCAATTCTATTGGCAGGGGACAAAATTACTGTCCTAGATTCCAGATTCCATCTGATTAATAGACCCCTGCCCATTTGTTGAATTTCCACTCAAATGTCTATGCAAAGAGAAGTCCTTTATAAGAACATATCATGCAATGCCACTAATTTCATTAATTTCTTTGGAATGTAATTTCAACACTACTTTTTATTGGAATTGTTGAAAAATATTAATTCTGTCAACTAAAACCTGGCGCTTTTTTCTGTTATAAGAATTCAAAATTCAAAGAGGCAACAAGAGGCATCCTCAATGATTGGAGACAGAGCCAAAAAAAACCAAAATAATTTCAGCTTCCAAAAAAGAATCTTTAGAAAGTCATGTGTCAATGAAAAGTGGAAGAGTCGCACTGAACTTAGCCTTGCAGCCTAGTACACAGTGAGTGCCGTAAGAATCTAGATGAGGATTGTGAAGGAATGATTCACATCTTTTTATATTGATCCATAGGCCATCACTTTTCATTTTCCTCAGTCCTTCTTTTTACTCCAATTGCTGCCTCCTTGTCCTCACCCCTCTTCTTCTGCTGTCTTCTTGATTTCCTGATACTATTCTCCCCTGCAGTTCTCTGCCAGTGACTGATTAAGCCCAGAATCAACTGTCCTACACCAACCCCATGTGCTCATTTAAATTTCCCTTTCCTTTCTCTATCTGCTTTCTCCTTGTTCTCTGTCACCAAATCCAGAAGACTGAAATCCAATCAGCTGATAGTCCTCACTCACTGGTTGGGACCCAGCGCAGTAAAACACAGACAGAACACATGGAGTAAATGATAGCATAAATATAAGGTAAATTTAGTTACTCACTGAATAATTACAATTGAATCTTATTCGCTGGTATGTCATTTTCTGCTCTTTTAAAGCTAATTTATATTCTTCACTGTATATATATGTATCAGATTGGAGTTACATAAAAGGACCTGCCTAAACAACAGAAATAGGCTACTTAGAAAGTATAGTACCTACATCAACAATCAGGAAGTCCAGCCAGCACCAAGCATTAGTGAAATAAGTTTGAAAACCATAGGCCACCCATTTTAGCACCATTTCCAGAATAAAGATGTAAGTGAAGATTTTATCAGCGTAATCCAGTATGATTTTTATAGTCTTGCGCTGTTCAATATATATATCTTCAAAAGCCTGTGAAGAATGGGTTGCATATAAGTTAGATATTCTTATGTCTTTGAAAACTACAAATTAGCCAAAAGAACGTAATTAAAAATGGCAAAGTAAAATCACTTTTAACTTCAGATGTTTTACCTTGAAAAGCCAGCATGAGCAGAGATTACAACTGCATTCTTCCTGAGTTTTAGATTTTATCATTGTCTGATAATGGAATTACAATATAATGACTGAAATTCCCAAAAAGACTTTTAGAAATGTCAATAGTCAACAGAGAATTACAGTCTGTCACCCTGAAAAGCCCAGTCAGGCTCAGTCAGAAGGCAGTCTCCTGATTATAATAAATTCAACTAATAAAAGAGAATAATGAGCTACATGACCAAATGTCATGCTGCTGATGATCTTTGCTGAATTCCAATATTGGGTGTTGGTGGTAAGGTTTTGGTAGCAGGAGGCTGCAGGGGTGGTCACTGTGAGAAGAGGCTGGGGTCGCCCTGTGCCAGCTCCACAATGGACCCACCACAGGAAGCAGCTGAGCCCATCAGCGAAGCTGGTGGGGCCTTCGGGAAAACATATTTAAGAAAGGGCAAAACACCACATGGCACTATGAGGACTGAAGAAAAAAAAAGTGAGAAACTACCCTGCAAACACCAAGGTCAGAGAATAAGGAAGGGACATGGTGTTTCAGGTGCTGGAGCAAAGATAATGACAATATATACCAAATCCTATGTCGATCAAAAACCAAAAAGAACCCAATATTTGGCAGCTGTGTGAAGGTCTAAATGTCACT
Organism: Anhinga rufa; assembly: GCA_013400875.1. Taxonomy (NCBI): domain Eukaryota; kingdom Metazoa; phylum Chordata; class Aves; order Suliformes; family Anhingidae; genus Anhinga; species Anhinga rufa. The sequence continues at coordinate 8,386 of VZTV01119220.1, read as the reverse complement.
AAGAATAGTATAAAGGAATTCAAGGATTCCTATGTAACAGTCTAGAAATACTGAAACTAAAGCTAAAGCAAAAAATTAACTGGGAACATGCTTAATTCAGTATCTATACTGCTTTTGGGACAATTTTCATTTAAAGTAGAATAATTGTTCCAGTTATTGCATACAATTAATTTTGTATGATTCTTATAATTTCTTAAACAAGATTTTTAGTGTAATGTTTTTCATAAGCAACCTCATACACATTTATCACCTTGTAGTCATCAAAAATTCATCTCCAGAATGCATTTGACAGCAGAATTTTAATGACTTATTTTATATTCACTACCCAAAATAATCTGGGCATTTAGTTCCAAGCTCTCTTTCAAGCCAACTTTGTATTTTTTTCTTAATGAACACAGATGTGTTATACTACTATCTTTGATAAAACGTTTTTTGTTGTTTTTTTTTTTTTTTTTATAGGCACAGTTTCTGTGTGTGCAAGCTCTACTTACCAGAGCACCACTGCTGAGAAGAATCATGAAGACAATGAATGTTTCAAACCAGTTGTGTTCTACTATCTTGTAGCAGGTTTTTCGAAGGTTCCACCAGATTCTTCCTTTTGTGCTTTCCATACTGCCTTTACAACATTTAAACTTCTGTATACAGCCTAATAATACAAACAATGACAAATTGTTATACAGTAGAATTTTCATTATCCTGAAAAAGCAAAATCACTCTTAACTAGCTCCTGTTTCATGAGGTAGTCAGTATTTCAAATTACTGCATGCTACTTGAACCATCCTTACCACCTCTATTTGATACTTTGGATGTAGGAAAACTTGCATGTACACAATTTTTCTACTACCCTAATGCCACATCAAGGTTAGAATCAAAAAGAGTCATCCAACTGAGCTAATCTTCATTTATAAACACATTTTTAAAATTATTTTTCATTTATATACAGATAATCAAATAACATATGAGAATTGTCAGGGAGTAGAAACAAAGAGCATAAATACATAGCAACTTATACATGAACTACTTCAACAGTACAGCAGCTTCTTTTTAAAGTACTTTTGTCTCTCACCTAAGGTTCAAATAAATCACATAGATGTAAACATCCTTTATTTTATTATACTGAGGAATGACCTCTGCTTCAAGGGCTAACTAAGGATCCCCCTTTCATGACATAAACAACCAATTTAACTGGAGATTGTGAGGGCTTTTTCATGTGGTACAGATTTGTGACAACCATCTACAGAATTTTGCCTCACCTTGGAAAGCTCCTTATCCTACCATGGGCCCTCAAGCCACAGTTTTTAACGAACCTCAATATCTGCCTGGCTAATAGTAGTCTCCTTATTTCTTTAAAACTTATTAATCACATAGAAACATAACCAAGTTTAAATTATTTTAATGGGTCCCAAAGGCAGTATTCTAGTTTTCCTGTGAGTGTCATTAAGTTCATATGTATAAGTAAGTTACATTATATTTCATCAGCTCAGATAAAATAGCTACCACTGTGAAGAGTATGATTTACCTTACCTTCAACTACTCAAAATGCCTACATTATGGAAGAATTAATCTTATGCCCAAGGATTGATAGACATCACATATGTCAGATAATGTGAAATTATTTGAGGTATACTTTTTTTAATCAAGAGCTTGATATATTGAAGATAGCCCCACATTGCAAAACCATTTTGTTTTTTTAAAGATGAGTGAAATAATATTTCAAAGGACAAGAGCCCTAGCCTAAGTCAAAGGTGTCTTCATAACAGTAAAAAGCATGGATAGGAGAGGAGGTTTAATCCTGGAACATATTTTGTTTTGAATGATTTTAATCATGACTTGAAAGGAAAGTAAAATAATCTGTAATATCACAAAAATGGGAAATACATTCCTATACAGTAAATTTCAGTAGTCCCCTAAAGGATATATAGCTAAACAGAACTAAAACAAATGGAAAATTCTAAGGGCATGTAAGTATGCTGTTAAGACTTCTTTACTTGAATAAAAACATAGGATCTCATTCACCTGTTGCATACCACATTATATTTATGCATCCCCTCCTCCCATTAATGGTGTAATGTCAAGATAATAACTCTATTATTTGAGTCAAACATTCCAAGATCTGAATTATCCACTGGATTGGTTTCTAGAGCCATGAAGGGACTATGGGTAATCGCATGATTCTGGTTTAAATTCTCAATGGAGTGAACCTGCTGCAGGGTTTGGTCTTGCAGATTTCACTGTGGAGAATGGCATTTAAATCAATGGGATTACCGATTGCTGAGAATCGGTTTACAGAATTGTGCCTAGTGTTTATTTAAAAATTTTATAAATGATCACATACACACATATTTAACTTTGCATTACACAAATGGCTCCACATATTTCAGTACAACAAGCAAAATTAATCGTATCATAAGACTTGACAAACTAGGATCTGGGACTGCTGTAGCAAGTAACATCCTTGAACTTCCAATGCCTGTTGCAAACACCCAAAGTATAACTGCTAACCCCAAATTTCATTTCCATACCTTCTGTAAAGCATGCCTGTAGCTCTGATGCTTTTTCTGGTTCAGTTTCAGCTTTTTCTTCTGCAAAGAGAGCTAAATTAACTGTACTTCCTTCAGATGAGCTGGAAAAATTTACCTTCTGAAAATAAAATTTGATAACAGTTATACTTCACCAATATTTAAATTTTTAGAAATGTAATTAACTTTAAGCATGCAACACTGTGCAAGTAATAATAAGAATATTCGTCACCAGAAATACACACAAACATCCACATATAGCGGTCAATGCTGTTGAAATGTGCATAATTCATCAACCCTCTACCCAGAGATTGCAAAGCGTATCATGTAATCTTTCATGGAATTTCACAATTTCTGGTCTAAATATAGTACAGTGTTGTCATTCATCAAAGTTAACTGCTCCCAAGCAGATTTTCTGATATATGTTCTATTTCTTTTGTTTTCTACTATTATTTTCTTACTATAATTTATCTTGCTACATTTTAAACCAATACCAGTTACACTGTAGACTTTAAGGTTATGTACATTGGTAGCTACTTTCATTAGAGCAGTCTCCTCAACCTGAAGACAGTAGATCCTGACAGCAAAAAACTTTAAATTGTGAGCTGTCAGGGTAAACTGCCTAAGGGAGAAAATGAAGCAGATATTTCAGGCCTGATTTTAATTCACTGCCCATTATTCATGATATAAAGGAAATGAATTATCAGGTTTTTTTCACTGGCATCTTAAACATCAGTATGATGCAAGCCAACCACTTCTGGCATATATGACAATTTATAATGAAATTTGGTTACCTTTGACCACAGATAATTTAGTTATTTTTTGTTTTAAGATCATTCTTATGATCTAGATTGGAAAATGCTAAAGCAAATTCAGGATTAATATGAAACCTTGTTTCAGATGTAAATTTGAACATTACCCTCAACACATTCATAAAACAAACTAAGCCTGCCCTGTATTAAGCAATAATTATCACTACCATATGAACACTTTTTGTTTTTTTCATATATACTGATAAGTTTCAAAAAGGAAAAAGTATGATAAATACATTTCAACTGGCATTAATTTGCTTTTTTTTTGCCAATGCACATATGTATTACATTGTGCATTCTGAAACTACCCGTTACTCTGGTACACATACTTGTACAGTTAACACCCAGAAAGAAAGGAGTTTTGTTTTGTTTTGTTTTAATAATTAAAATTACATAAGTCATATCAGTATGAAAAAATTACTAATAAAAGAATAAGCCTTTTTTTTTTTTTTTACTCTGTGATCTGCATGTGTATTGCAAAAATCCATAGTCCAGAGATTTTAAAGGAAGACGTGGTTGTCATGTACACTTAATCTGAGTATGAGTACCAAACTAAGTCAAAGTAGTTTTGGTCACAGCACTCTCTGACATTTTACAATGTTATTATTAAGAACTATATAACATCAGTAATGAATTCACACAACTAAATGTCCATAGGGAATGATGTAAGCACACTTTGTAAAACAGCCTCAGCTTTGTAGAATTAACACCATTTTCATTAATTTAGCTAGACTTGCATGATCAAGAAACATTTAAGATATAAAAGCAGACAAGTTACAGGGACTATCCAATCAAGCTATATTTACACCTTGATTGAAAAATGTGAAAGGACAAAATTATTTTAGGTATTAAAGTTTTAGGGGGTTTTTTGCTATTTTTCTGAAAGGCAACAGAGACATTTTAATTAAAAAAAAGTAACCCAGTGTTCTGCATTAACTTTATTAAAATTGATTCAGTAATATTGCCTACTTTGCTGCTACTTTAGCAACTGATTTTCTGAAATAGAACCCCCAAATTACTTATATTTAATGTAAACACCTCTTTATTTTTAGTAGCATTAATTTCAAAATATCAATATTCACAGCAAACATCTTTTCCTATCACTAATTCTACTGAACCTGAGGATAGCACTATATACCTTCAGCATTTTATTAATATGCTGCTTTCATCATTCCATGGCATAGCATATATATTGCAAAATGTTGCAGCAGTGGTGGGTAAACTGAAGTAATGAATTGAATTATTAATCAAATTACTAGTTTAAAAAAATGTACATTTTTTAAGAGTAGGGAAGTTTTGTGTCATATTGCTAATAAAAATTAAAACCAACATGAAGTACCGTGGGTCATTTGAACTGTAAGCTACTTAGAACACCATTTGAGCAGATGACATGAATTCAACTGAAAGAATACAGATTTTTATGAATTGACAACATTAAAAGATTAACAACTATAAACAGAAAAGAAACTGAAATGAATCAATGTGTTTAGAACATGAAGTTATATCTCTCATTTAATATACAGTAGAAGAATCAGAGATGAGAAAATTTTTGTTATTTTTAGTTAAGAAAGGCAATTTTCTTGGCTCTAGAAAACAAATTAGAGGCTCAGTGAACTATTTTGATATGAAGGACAGGTAGCCTGGTTCCCTCTTTCTTCTAAGGACAGTGTAGGATACAATCCTGTGCTTGAAGAGTTACAGATTTAATTAAACATCGGTTTTCTTTTTCATGTGGGGTGCTCATATTTTTCATTAAGAAGGTATCAAACAACAAAGAAACCCCAGGCAGTAAAAAGAAATATGCATAGAAGAGTTTCCTATTCTAATTAAAAATTCAGTTAGTTTCTTTACTACGTACAAAGTTTGCAGAGATCTAACTAATTTTGTTAATCACTCCAGGAACATGGCTTTTAGGAAAGACAGAAATGTTCATCCTTCACCTTCCAGGGCACTTAGCTGCTGTTCAGAGTTTACCAAACTAAGCTAAGAAGGCCTCACTGTATATACACTAAGCACTGGATTGAATGGGTCAGCTCACGCACTCAAAAGTTGATTAGCTGCCTTGATGTTTGCAAATCAGCAGCTAAAGCATTTTTGTTAGAGAAAACTCCCTCCAATATATTACCTTTTCTCTTTTTCACTGTTGGCAGCAAAAAGCTATTCAGATTTTTAATACCTTAACTTTTTCAATACAAATATCTACTGTACTGTTATAAGGTCAAAATTTGGAGCTCATGATCCTTCTTTTTTCCTGAAGGAGTCAAGGTATGATGGCACAAACACTTGCAAGAAAAGTGTTAATACTCAAATCGTCCCACTGAAGCCACTTAGGATTGCTTGAGGTACTTAGTAAAGAGTCAATCTTTAGTAAACATCATCTTAAAAATAATAAATGAAAAGTGCAAAATATGCACAAAATTGCAGATAATGACTTTAAAGAAAACTCCATATGAAGAGCTAATAATAAGTAGGTAACTGATTATTCATGTGGTGCCATCTATGGTGCATTCAACTTACTAATCATGCACAGTTTGATATTCAAATAGTAAAGGAAAATCTGATATATTTCCCAACCTCCAAAGCAAAGAACAAACATACCAGCAATCCAGCTGTTAATACGAGGAATAAAAGGGAAATATTGTCTTGTGTAATTAAAACAAAACAAAAAACCCAAACAAACAAACAAACAAAAAACAAAAACAAAACAAAAAAAGACCACCATGCTGCATATGCTTATCTTCTCATTCATTAAGGATCTCTCTCTCTCCCTCCCTCTTTTCTTTTTAATTTAAGTAGACTGAGCCTCTTTTTGCTGGAGAAGGAGGTAAAGAACTGGAGTAAAGAGTGTATGTTCAGGAACCTCTTAGAAAAGAGGATCCAAAAATATTGCTATGTAGAAATGCAACAGAAAACCTCAGCATACCTGTGTTATGCCACCTATATTCCATCAATTGAATATTTTCCTGCTTAATCAGACCTATTTTCAGCAGGAAATACTTCTTCAATAAAAACAATCTCATTTTTCCATTTAGTCTCAACTATTAATTAAACAACAAAAAGGACACAAAGCATGTTTTGTGTAATCATCATCTTTACTACATCAGCTTGACTTATCACTAAGTATGCTACTCTTCAGTGTAAGCACAGCTGGTAAAGTCACTTTTATTTGGATCTTTTTATTTATCTTTTTTTGAAAGAATAGAAGTCAGTATATGAATAAGGTTTGCAAATTATTTACCTTTTAAAGAAGCCAAAAGTATTGTCCATAGAAAATGCTTAGGTTTTTTCACCAAACTAAAACCAAAACCTACCTCTCCTACTCTACATAACTTAGAAAAAAAAAAAATCAGCANAAAAAAAAAAAAATCAGCATGCATATCTATTAAAAAAAAAAAAGCATCACGCTATTATGCAAGGAAGGTTACAGTAAGACAACGGGACATCCAAATGAAAAAGATTCAAGTATTTTTCAGTCAAATGATTACAAGTCCCGGGTTTACTACTTTGCACGCTGTTCTACGCCTGTCCAGATTCATGACAGCAGAAGCTTGAAGCAGGAGCAGTGTCACATAAACAATATCCATCAAATCAGAATCATCCCCCCATACTTAGCACCAGTAGGATGGGATACTACCACATTCTACTCTCCCCTACTTAAGTGCCTTTTCTAAAATGGTTTGGAAAAATCCTTGGAAAGGTATTTTGTCCTTCCATCTTTCTGAATAGCTTACAGGCCCCCTGGGCACAAAAGTGAGACCTGAAATATTTCCAATATATAATACAGTGCAAAAGAACACATGAAAGATAACGCAGGATTCCACAGCAAAACCACGTAAACAAAATTTGTATTGGGAAAAGGAATACCTCAATGACCCCTAAATGGCAAGGAGTGGAACTGCCCAACTATTCAAAAGAGATCATCAGTAATAAGAAACACATACCTTGGTACAATAAAGGTTTGTTTTACAGTTCTGGAGTTCCTAAGTATAGAGGTTTGGGATGGTACTAGTTCCCATTTTGTCTTTTTAACAATTGTCTTAATTTTAGCCTTATCTGGGATTTCCCTACTTTCTATATTTCTTTCTTCCTTGAACTTATTTATATTGTCCTAAAATGATAAACCCAGATTTATTTAGACACCTACGTAGAATCCTACATAGAATTTTTGCTTGAGATTATGTTTTATGTCTGTCTTTATAAATATAAAGCAACTGGATTGAGTTCACAAAGAAATAATTATTGATGATGAAAAGAAAAACTGATACAAATTATTCCCTAACTTCCAATCTTACAGACATACACAAACTTCATGAGTAGACTATAACTAAATTATTACATCCATATTCAAAAGGGTTATGCATATGTATAAAAAAAGATACTGATTGTTCCCAGGAGTGTATCTTTCATCCTATATTTTAACTTCTCTTATATGAGAAAACTGAAATGTAAATTATAAAAACATTGTAAACAAACATGAAACAATTTATATAAAAAGATATAAACATTTTAGCATACAAGTAACTGTATATATGTAATATTACATAGGCATTGGTCAAATGAACATGATCAGAAAAGGTTCATAATTGCATGACAGCTAAAAACACGGTTCAACAGATGAACAGAAAAAGTCAAGTGATAGTTACCTTTCCATTTTCATAAAATCATAGGCTGTTAACCTCTTTTAAACTTGAATGGTCTTGATGCTTAATAATTCAGTTAATAATAAAAAACCTACAAAGCATGCAGGTTATGCCACAGAAGTAGTACAGAAAATACCAAAGATGTAACAACGAGAGAGGAACATGTTGGGGTTGCCCTCAAACATGCTGTGACGTGAGTCATGGGACTCAGCTTACAGAGCGGCTGTGCATGTTTCCACTACATTGCAATGGATGGGGAAAAATATATTGTAGCTGAGTAGCATGCAGGCCAATCAATCTCAAAAGTGATCGTATATGTATGATTTGTTTAGGTAACCTGTGTAAACGTGCTGACACGTTGCTCTGCCTGGTTAAAAAGCACCAGATCTGCATTCTTGACTGATCCAGCTCGATT
>VZTV01119206.1:0-34633 GCA_013400875.1 Anhinga rufa | reverse complement strand
GCTGGAGCAAGGCCAGCGCAGAGCCACAAGGATGCTCAGGGGATGGAGCATCTCCCTGGGGAGGAAAGGCTGAGAGACCTGGGCTTGTTCAGCCTGGAGAAGAGAAGGCTGAGGGGGATCTCCTCAGGGCTTATCAGGATCTGAAGGGCGGGTGTCAGGAGGGTGGGACTGGGCTCTTCTCAGCGGTGCCCGACGACAGGACAAGGGGCAACGGGCACAAGCTGGAACACGGGAAGTTCCACTGAAATCTGAGGCAAAACCCCTTTGCTGTGCGGGTGCCAGAGCAGCGGCCCAGGCTGCCCAGAGAGGCTGTGGAGTCTCCTTCCCTGGAGCCATTCCCACCCCGCCTGGACGCGGTCCTGTGCCCCTGCTCTGGGGGTGCTGCTCACGCAGGGGCTGGACGGGGGGAGCTCCGGAGGGCCCTGCCAGCCCCCACCATTGTGTGATTCTGTGATGGCATCAGAAGTTTTTCTGCCATGTCTGATATTGAGACTCGATGGTGCCCTGCTTCTTTTACAAGTGTTTTAATATATATTACAGCGACATCTGCATTCAAATGTTCTGGGCTGGGATGGCACATTCCATCATGCCGGGAAGTAGCTGCAAGAGAAATTCCAAGTCTGACAACATCACTTGGGTTATGTCTGTCTGGTTCTGGCTCTCCTCCAAGTGCAGACAGCTCATTTCTAGCAAAGGACTTCTGGCCTGCAGGGTTTAGTGGCTTTCTGGCTCAGATCTTTGATGAAACTTCATTTCACGACAGGTCTATCCCTAGTACCTTCTTCCTAACTAGGACCATTCCTTCCAGAGAGAGAAATCTTCCATGCTCTTTGCTAGGATGTGGTCCATCTGGACTACTTCTTAAACAGCTCTGCTTCAACCTCTTCCCTGCCACACAGCCAGCAAAGTTCTCTGGAGCTCCAGGAAGAGAAAACTGCATTTGAATTAATTGCCTGTGGTTCTAGATGCAGAGCTTTCCAGCCTTTTCTGCATCACATAACTCATCTCTGCATTCATTTGTTCATCTCATTAGTTTTGATTAAAATTTGGTGGGTGATTCTAAGACCTTCTATTGACCCGTTCTGGTATATGCTGGAAATTTATTCAGGTCAATTAGACATCTGCCGGTTTCATATTCAAAGGCCATGACATATGTTTGCTCAACAGGGTATGGCAACAAGGAGAAACTGTATTTGCATCCTGGGCAAGGTGGCACAACGGTGTATCAATATCGTTTTTTAATGAGATTTGCTGGCTTTTGCAGACTTGAAAAAGTGTAAATTTATGCTAAAATGTCAACAAATGCCAGTCAAAGAAAGTTCTGTATCATGCCTGAATGCAAAAGACACAGAGGGATACAGTGAATCATTACCATCAGCGTGTTAACTCCAAGAATTACATCGACTTGCATTTGGCTACACTTGCCAAAGCCAAAAGCCCCTTTCTGCTCCTCTGTCAATACTTTTTGCCCACTTCAGAGGGAACTGTTCAAGCTTTAGGACACACATTTCCCCCATACACATCGTATTCATGTCAGTCCACATTTTTTGAAGATGTGAGCTTCAAATGAACCACTCAAAATCTGTAAGACAGTGGAATATGTGGGTGCCTGGAATATACCACTGTGTGTATAACAGCAGTGCATTTGGGTGAGATACAGATATCCATGCTGCTGGGTAAGATAGAGCTATCTTTGAAGGCTGGACTAGATGATCCCTGAGGTCCCTTCCAACCTGTGATTCTGTGATTCTGTGATCTAAATGACGTTGTGCAGGCAGGTAAGAATAACTTAGCTTTGAATAGCCTTTCTCTGCAGAGCTAGTTAGGGTTAGTTATTGTCCCTGCTGAACCGATGCAGGTCTCCTTGCTCTGGTTTCTAGTCTCCCAGGGTCCCATTTCAACATCTTTGTATCATCGTACCATGCTGTGCTGATGTCCCCCAAACAGAGATGCGTGCCCAACCGCAAACAGCTGATTATCTGAGTGGAAAATACTCCTGGGGTGGCAGAAGCACAAAACACCACAACAGCTTTCCCAAGTTTGGGTCACAGGGTGGTGGCAGAGCCAGGAAGAGAATCCAGAAATCCTGAGTGCCCCATCGCACCGGACTAACAGGGACTCTCCCGCTTACTCAAATGTATAAAGTAAGCGCAAACACATGCACAGTTTGTACCTATGCATGTTAATAATGTAAATAAATATAGCATATTAATCCAGCTCCATTGAAAACACATTGACTTTTTCATTGATCAGGGTTTTGGACAGAGGCCACTGTCCAATTGATTTGAATGTTTCCAGTGTTTCTAATTAATTTGGTCTAAAAAGTAGCTTCTTCACCAGTTTAGCTGAGTAGCCCTTCTTTGCCAGTTGTCCCAAATGGAGAGTATTGTACACATTTTACATAATTAGCTAATTTAACCAGCTAATTTAACATTAATAGCAAATCTGTGAGTTGAACGCCAGCAAATGAACTCATTAAAGAGAAAAGAACTAGTGCTTTCTCTCTTTTTTTTTTTCCTTTAGTTTTGCACTCTCAGCAAGATGCTCTGGGGAAATCAGGATTTCAGGGAAATTCAGATGATCAAATAAATAGGGTTTTATTGATGAATTAAAAAGGATGCATCAGAATGTCACAAAGCTTTTACAGAAAGATGCCAGCCTCATCTGTCCTGTTTCGGAAGGACCCAAGGCTAGAGGACCCCACACAGGCTTTTTTTCATTTGTGCTATGAGGGTCTCATAGCCTCCTCAAGTTCTGCACACCCAAAGTGACTTCTTGAGCCCTGAAGCATGCTGTGAACATTGATTATTTGAGAGACATATTTGAGGGCATCACCATGACAGCAGTATCGGCCGATTTCATCACTCTGAGTGTTCTACCCCTCCATTATCAGCTGAAGAACTCACAGTGCTCAGATGGAGCGTGATTCTTGCCAGGGGGGAGCTCTGCTCCACCACCCTTCTCCTTTCCAGCTCCAAGAAAAAGCCCTTTCAGAGAATACTTCCAAGTCTCCCTTTCTCACACACCCTTCTCTCACACCCCAGCTCACGTTTTTCCCACCACTATGCTCCACACCCCCCACCACTTGAATAGGGTAAGGCAGCAAGGGGGCATATGGGGAGCTGTACGATGGGAAGCGCGGTAAATAAGGGTATTGCAGGAAGGAAGAGGATGGAGAGCAAAAGCTTTCGGGTGTAAGAAAGCAGGGACAGTCCCTGGGGAGCCATGGGACAGAGATGATGGGAACAACCTCCATAATTCATCATAATTCATTGTTAAGAAGCCACTTGCTATAAAATTAAGTGTTGTGCAACCCTTTAGACGCCCTCACATCACTGTGACTAAGGACACAGGGATATAACCATCGACTCCGCCAAAGTCCTCCAATAATACTTCATTACTTCAGATACTGGCGTTGGACCAGGTGACCTCCAGAGGTCCCTTCCAACCTCAACTATGCTGTGATTCTGTGATCTCCTCTGTTTTGTGGGTGTCTGTTTATAAAATGGAGGTATACAAGGGATAAGTATGAATACATGTGTTAAATATTAAGATACTCAAGCAGACAAGCCATGGAGGATGAAGACTCTCTGTTATCTCTAGATATGAGCTTTGCACCTGAACTGTGTCTGGATAGACACTCTGCGGTTGTGTTGGTATGAAGATGTGTTATCTTCTAAGGGACTAAGGCACTCCTGAAGGTGCCTTGGGTGAGAAAACATATGAAATGTTTAGGGATCTCAGGAGGAGATGTACGAATGGAGGTTTGGAAGGAGAGGGCAGCTCTCCATCTCGCTCCGTCGCAGGGTTAACGAAGTACAGTCAGCACACTCACACCAAGAGCTTCTCGGAAAGGAGGTCTCACCCAGCGGGAAGTGGCACCTGGTAGACATCATGCTTTGCTTCTTTCAAAAGCTGATCCCAGTTGTACCCTATTACTTCAGCTGGTGATTTCTCTCTTCTTTAGAATAGTATTGGAACATCCTTGCACAACTTTGAAGCACTATTAATCCTTGGTTCAATGTATGTGTGTGTGTGTGTATGAATAATAGATTTTCTGTGCTAAAACTATCAAAGGTTCTGGCAGGCAGCTGCTCGGCTCCCTTGGGCAAATATCCTAGAAAGGAACTGCAGCACCAGACCAGATTTGCATGTTTGATGCATTGCTGTGTCTCAGTTTAAAAGAGGCCAATCTGTTGGGCCCTAGCTCATTGCATGCCTGTTGAAGCCTAGGCGCTGGACTGCAGCACAGTAGCAAGGGTGGATTTTTTTTCAAGACATGGAGAAATTTTTCTCTCCCAGGAGTACAATTTATATCTTGATTAATCTAAAAGTTTGGGGGGTTTATGATGAGGGGTGCAGGGGGGATTTTTTTAAGCGTAGGTAACAGTAAAGAGGAAAGGAAGGCATCTGCTGGAATCACTTTCATACTGGAAAATGAGCTATGCTGTAGGCAAATGCTGTACCTCAGTGGAGCAGAGACAATTTCAGGTAATTAATGTTCTTCCTTTACCAGCACTGGGAAAATACGGACTTTAACGGGAGATTTATACAACTTTATGTCAAAGCTTAAAGCAGCTGTGGAAAGAGGGTGATTCATAAGGGAAAGTTCAGAATCTGCACGCAGGAGCTAAGCCCCAAGTCAAGGATGCTGATGAGGTTTAAGCCATTTTCTTCCATAGGCAGTGAGTTGTTCCAGCCATTTTTCTTATTCTGACTCAGACATCCCACTAACAAACCTGTGTTTGGCAAATAGATGCAGTAAATCTCTCACATACCCAAATAGTATGGAAGCAAACCCTGCTTTTCAGCTCCAAAAATGCATGACTCCCCTGGCTGACAGCAGTGGAAGTAATAGATTTTTTTGTCGTCTCTGTGGACAGCCTGATCAGCCAAGAAAGTTTCATCGTGGAGGTCAGAAAGTAAGAACTGCCAAAAGTCAAGCTGGGATAGATCCACTCATGGAAATGAAACCAAGTATTAAAAAGTCCCTATGAAGTGGACTTGCTGTGGCATAAGGATGAGGATTTAGGCTGAAGATCAAAAAGATTTCCCCACCTGCTCCAAACACACAGAAAAAGGAAATAGTTTGTCTAAGTAAGTAAAACAATTTGTCTAAGAAAAATTATTTTGATCACAAAATCCTCTTTCAGCCAGCCTGTCCCAGGGATACTGTACTTGCTTCATCTCACTTGCCATCATGACTCACTCTGGGTGTTTTCATCTGCTTTTGTTTCAGAACAGCCTACCCAGCCCCTCTCGCAGGCACACAGCTGCTGTTTGGCCCTGTTCAAGTACATGGTAGACTGGTCCTTGCAGCTTTGCTCTTGTCCTTTGTGCCGTCTCTCAATGCAAACTCTTCGGACTTGCAAAGTCCCTGGTCCTGCAAAAGATGCTCCAGAGGCATTCTGCTAGAAGTGCAAAAGAAGTGAGGAAAAGTTAATGTTGTGGTTTCTACAGCTTCCCGGTTTCTAATATAAAGAATTTAATTCACAGAACCACAGAACGGCGGGGGCTGGAAGGGCCCTCTGGAGCCCCCCTCGTCCAGCCCCTGCATGAGCAGCACCCCCAGAGCAGGGGCACAGGACCGCGTCCAGGCGGGGTGGGAATGGCTCCAGGGAAGGAGACTCCACAGCCTCTCTGGGCAGCCTGGGCCGCTGCTCTGGCACCCGCACAGCAAAGGGGTTTTGCCTCAGATTTCAGTGGAACTTCCCGTGTTCCAGCTTGTGCCCGGTGCCCCTTGTCCTGTCGTCGGGCACCGCTGAGAAGAGCCCAGTCCCACCCTCCTGACACCCGCCCTTCAGATACTGATCAGCACTGAGGAGATCCCCCTCAGCCTTCTCTTCTCCAGGCTGAACAAGCCCAGGTCTCTCAGCCTTTCCTCCCCAGGGAGATGCTCCATCCCCTGAGCATCCTTGTGGCTCTGCGCTGGCCTTGCTCCAGCAGCTCCCTGTCCTTCTGGCACTGGGGGCCCAGCACTGGACACAGCACTCCAGCTGCGGCCTCCCCAGGGCAGAGCAGAGGGGCATTCCTGTCCTCCACCTTCTAATGTGCTGTCCGTCCTACAGCTGATCACATGGGATTAGAGTGAGGAGAACTTTTAGGCCCTTTGAAGATGAAAGTGCATAGATGTCTTAAGTACATTTATTAGCATCTGTCTACAAATTGCTCATCTCTGTTGTTACCTGATGAAATAACCAAGAAGACTTTGGCAACACCATCCCATGAGACCATTACTATCTATTTGCCTATAGCAGATTCTGGATATTCTTTCCAAATTCAGCAAACAATGTTGTCTCTGCCATGAAAAGCCTCCAACCTGAGACAGATAAACAGAGAGAGGACATGGCATGTAGTAAAACCCACTAATAGAATGCTTAGGGCTAAAACGTACCACATTTAAGGAAAGGTTCCCTCTTATCCTTGTCTTTCCGGTCCCAGTTTTTTCTTATACCAATGTTAGTAGATCTTTCCGCTTCCTTGTCCTCAGCTAAATCACATTTCCTCCAGTGACAGCTCCATTCAGTTGCTTCTGGAAATGGAAAAGGTCTTGGGGCTTACGATTGCAGTTCACTGTGCACTAAGCTGACACTGCTCAGTACTGAAGGAGATTTCTAAGTACATGCTAAATGCTCCCAGAAGCTCCTTCTGCACGGGGCAGTCTTTCTGACATTGTCTCAAGAGAGCACAGTTTACTTGCCAGAGCTATAGGATGGTAAAAGGGTAAGATGGATGGAGACGAGGCTGATATAAAATGGCTAAGGTAGGGCTTGTCTTTAGGACTTTTGACTTTCGCTTAGCAGAACATCCACAGAAGGTGCATGAGCAAAGGCGGGAGGTAGCGGTGAGCCTACATGAGTGGAGATGGAAAACCAGATTTTGTTTTCAAGTCTATTTGTGTGAATCCATTGTTCTTGAGAAGAACATTGAGTGTTAGATGGGCATCTCCAGAGTTTGATCTGAAAACAGAAAGAATCCCGTTATGGATTTTTATACTGGGACAAGAGAGCTGGTTGAGGAAGAGGTAAATGGTCCCTGTACCTCTTCTAGGACTAACCTGACGGTGTCATTCGTTATGATTGACACGCCCTCCATTTTTACAGAGGAAAAGTTTACAACCAACTTTTCAAAAATCTATCTGCTTTTATCCTTAACGAGAAAAGGAAAATGTTTACTTTTGTAGCTCATACTATATCATTAGCTGGGAGAGCTGTGAAGGTGCCTATTCATATGCATAGGTTACTTCCTCTACTATTAAAAGCATCACTATTCTGTATGTCAGAAACCTCTTTCTCTGGACTATAGCTCCACTTCCAACTTGTCTGACCTTTCTATCAGCAGATTGATGAGTTAAGTCAGTGTCACAGCCCGTGGAGTTGCGAGGTTACTTTGACAGAAGCACAGAGACACTGTCAGTTCTGGTTTTCATGCTTGAGGATCTCACCGCTTCCGTAAGATGCAATTTGCACTCCCTTCGCTTGCAACACCTCAGGGCAGCGGAGAGAGGACGTGGCGGGGGGTTTGACTCTCCAAGGGGCACGGGAGATTGTTTGGTACGGGGTGCAATCCTACGGGTGGCAGAAGGGTGAACCAAAAGACAGGTAGAGTCTTCTTTTCCCCTCTACCACCTGCCATTTACAAAGCCATTGCTGGGGGAAACTATCAAACCCCAAACAAATCCCACGTGCCCTCCAAACAAAAGGCTAATTTAATTTAAAATTGATTTGTGCTCTTGGTACAAGACACTTGATTTTGTAACGTTCAGCAGTAGCATAAAAATAAAAAGAGCATCTCACACTGATTAACATCTGAGTCATGGATTGCTGGGGTATGTTACGCCAGCTGAATTTAGCTATTCAACTGGCACGGTAACTCCTCTACAATATTAAACTTTCCTGGCGTAATTCACCACTCTTTCATTCATTTGTGCATATGCTCAGCACATGGTCCCAAAGCTTGCATGATGATTTTGCCATATATAAAAGGCACACTGACTTTTCATCAATAAGATGCGCATTGTTATTTGACAAGAACAATGTGCTCCAAGAACAGGCTCACAATAGTTTCTATCAATCAAGCACTCTGTGGAAAATCAAAAATGACAATGAAACCTACAGCATTAAATAACCCACGGTGCTGGAAATTAATCAGGAATCTGGTGTGCTTGAAAAACAAATGTGTTTTTAATAAATTGGATTTCAGTATCACTTACAAGCCATGGATTACCAGCTGAGGGGAGACTGTTTTGATTTGCACTGATAAACTACAGAGGAGCTTGCCCATGTATGTATTTAAGCCATTGATGTCACCATAAGCCTGCTGGGCTTGGTCATGTATAAGCGATGTGGACGCTATTCCTTTTGATACGTACAGAATACATGCTTATAAAAAAAAAAAACCCAACCAAAGCATCTGATCCTGCTCCCAACTATCCCCAAACAATCTAAGGGTTAATAATAACCTCTGAAAAGAAAATACTTCCCAACGCATAACAGTTCACCCCTTGAGGAAAAGATGAAAGGGAATGAAGAGCGTACGACATAAATTAGCAGTGTCACCGGCTGTCTGAGTGGAAGAAACTTAGGTGTGACATGGAAGGGAGGGATAAAACCTCTCCAGAAAAAGCTCTGAAGGTAAATGACTCCACTGTTTTTAAGTGCTCACTATAAAGCTATTATTAACTCACTCCTTCGAGCAGAGGGGGATAAGTAACTGCCATTTTAGTAGCTTTTCCTTCTTGCTTCAAAATTTCCAAAGCCCAAAAGGAGAAAAAAATTGTTCATTCCATTAATTTTCAGCAAGTTTGCTATCTACCCGCAGCAGACTCTCTCCCCCCTTTCCTCCCCCCTTTCCTCCCCGCTTTCATTCCGATAAAACCAGAGTATTTCAGAGACTTCCTTGGCTACCAGACTAACAACTGAACCCCCTCTCACCCTATTCTTGCTTAAACACAACACTCACTGAGGTCAGGAAAACACCGAATCCCATTCCTGGGATTTGGCTTTTGAAACCAGCACCTGTGAGAAGAATTTCTGCTACTGAGGACTAGAGTTTGAACAGCACAAAACATAGGAGGTTAGCCTGGTATTTGGCGAAGTCTTGAGCTTTTTATCTATTCCACTGAGTGATGTCTCCTCTTAAATGACTAAAAATGCAGAAGAATGTACCCCAGATTTATAATCTACTTAATGATGACAAAAATATGCAGGAAAACAAAAAGCTGAAGGAGAGCAGAGTGAGACTTCCAGTTGTTTGCCATCCCGCGAGAGCAGGGGGACAAAATTGAGAGGCAACAAATTCAAAGTTGAGGTAAATAGGTATTCTATCAAAGATTTCTTAGTTAATCTGCAAATCACACGGCCACAGGATAGTGCTGAGGCCCAGAGATTTGGAGGACTCAGAGCAAATGTGCGGATACTATTTTGTCAAATTAAAACAGGCAGTTGCAATAAATGCACATTTCCAAAAAAGCTCAGAGGAGACCATATCTCTTCAAGCCTCAAGGCATAAACCACGTCCTGACTCTCAGAGGCCGGCAACAAACTCATCCCAAGACATATAATAGTTCACAGCGGAGACACCTGGGAGTCTAGTGGCACTGGCTACCCTCAAAGCCAGCACCAGGAATTACACAGCCCACTGGTCTGGTCATCTACAAACGTCCCCGTGTGCCTATCAAAGACTTCCGATCTGAATAGGAAGCTCATTCTTTTTCAGGATGATCGCCTCCAGCATCGTTAGATGTAAGTCGGTCTCATCTGTAACCAAACACCCCTTGACTTTAGTGGGAAATATCGCTCCAGCCCACAGAGGATTAGCAAACTTAAAAAAAAACAAAAAAGCACAAGCTTGAGCGTTTAAATCCCACTGATCTCAGCCAGAGCTGCGAGCATATCAAAGGAGAAAGAGCCGGAGCCCTATCTTCTGTGGTTTCTTGTCCAGCCCAGCCAATCTCATGCATCCTGGGCTCTGCTCTTCTCTACAATTAGACTGATAATTAAGAAATAACAGCCTAATATAAATGGATAGTTGCTGGCTAGCACCGTTAACATCAGGGATAAATTGAGCAGTAATCTGCAAAGGATGTTATTGCTATTATAAAAATAAAGATCTGTCTTCCCAGCCAATCAATTCAGCAGATATATACCAACAATCAAATTGTTAAAAATGACTTCTATAAATTACCCAGTCTTCCATCTAATGGAGCTAGAAACAGCTGTGAGACAATTTAGAGCTGATATAACCATACGTCGGGAGCGCTTTTTCATCCTGATGCCTTTCTGTTCTCTTCAAAGCTGTTGTACTGTAGCAGGCATCTTTGTTTAATGCACCCATGTGAAAACAGACTGTATTTCACACCATGGGTTAGCAAAGTAATTTTGGCAGAAATGCTCAAGAATATATGCATTTAATACGGGTGGAATAATTCAATTTCTTCCCTATTATTTCAGCTATGCAGTTACAATCTCCTTAATTCTTCATTGCCGTATTTTATGATCTGCCATACTTCTTTCAAATGAACATGGAAAGACACACAGAGGAGCAGTTATAATCATGTATTTTTTAGTCAGATATACTAGGGATTTCAGCTAAACCAGAGCAATTTAGCACCTTGCTTTGGTCATGGCAGCGCTAGCTACGTGGCGTGTTCATGCTGCTAATTGCTGCCACGGGGGCTTAATCACAGAGCACATAACGGGATTTATGGGTGGCATGCTCTCCCTTTTGCATCTTCATCCTGGCTGTGCCCCAGCCCAGGCTGCTCCAGCTGGAAGTCACCAAGTGGCACTTCTCTGCCTGCAAGTTACTACCAGTATGTTAGTTTTAGGAAGGGGCAGGGTGACATGAATATTGTCCATGCTGGCTGATCTATTGAGTCCTTACTGAAACAAATAAGGAAAATCCTGGCTGGGGAGGGTAGCGACCTTGCCGTTGTCCACACAGAGCAGTTGACGGGTCAGGGCTCACATCTCAGGCAATCTGCTCCTGTGAGTTGCAGGGAACAAGAGCTGGTGGCTACTCTGTTGGGTTTTCCCCGTCCCTGGAAAGCACCTTGACCACTGTTGTCCGAGAAGCCCTCATTAAACTCTGCCCTCCATCACGCATGAAATCCCCACCCTGCTTCTCAAGGCCGCGGTGATATTGCTTCTCCCTGGCTGTCGAAGCACTGCTGCTTTTTGATGCATGCAGGAGAAGAGAGCTAATTTTTCTGTCCAGGCACAATGTATGATAATCTAGGCTCACTAAATGAAATTTGGACTGCGGTTTAAGTTTAGAGGGACTCAGAAAGACCCATAGCTGCCAGCATGCAGACGCTGCCATGATCAGCTTACTTCAGAATGGACACCGGATGGGAATAAAGCTGAAAACAGTCTGGTCTGAAATCTCATCTGTGTGCAAATGTGGCTTTTCCTAATTTTTCAAATAGGACATGCGCAAATGGGACCTGCTCAAGCTGTGCAGCTCTCGTGTTGGCTTAAATTAACTTTGCATGAACCTCACTTTCAAATCTTAAAATTACCTCTAACTTCCCCGGCACTCTCTTGTCTGCTCTACAAACATTTTCTTCTCCCTTGCCTACTTTATTTCCACTTTCAAAACCACTCTTGCCTCCATGAAAAACACTCCCTTAGATTCATCTGCGTTTCCAGCTATTGTCCCATCTCTCTTCATTCCTTTTACCTCTCCTGCATGCATTTTTTCCCTCCCTATTTACCCACTTCCATCCAGTATCCTCTGTCTCCATGGAAACCACTTTGGAACGATTCCTACCTGAGCGAGTGGCCAAGACTTTGCTTCATTTTCCTGCCCCGTCATGATATTTCCCTTTGAGTTCTTGCTTTCTCTTGGCTTCCACAACTTGGTACTACTGGCACTTCTCTGGGTGCTTTCTGAGTATTTCTCTTTCTGCAGCCATCCCCAGCTTCCTCCCACTTAATTCTATATTTTGGAATCCTTCTCCAGGTTTGTTTTTTTTGTTACCCATCATGTGGTAGTTTCGGTCTAAGGCAGGTTTGTCCTGTACATCAATGGCGTGCAGGGATCTGTCTTCTGTTCTCACAGAACCACAGAATGGTGGGGGCTGGCAGGGCCCTCCGGAGCTGCCCCCGTCCAGCCCCTGCGTGAGCAGCACCCCCAGAGCAGGGGCACAGGACCGCGTCCAGGCGGGGTGGGAATGGCTCCAGGGAAGGAGACTCCACAGCCTCTCTGGGCAGCCTGGGCCGCTGCTCTGGCACCCGCACAGCAAAGGGGTTTTGCCTCAGATTTCAGTGGAACTTCCCGGGTTCCAGCTTGTGCCCGGTGCCCCTTGTCCTGTCGTCGGGCACCGCTGAGAAGAGCCCAGTCCCACCCTCCTGACACCCGCCCTTCAGACACTGATAAGCACTGAGGAGATCCCCCTCAGCCTTCTCTTCTCCAGGCTGAACAAGCCCAGGTCTCTCAGCCTTTCCTCCCCAGGGAGATGCTCCATCCCCTGAGCATCCTTGTGGCTCTGCGCTGGCCTTGCTCCAGCAGCTCCCTGTCCTTCTGGCACTGGGGGCCCAGCACTGGACACAGCACCCCAGCTGCGGCCTCCCCAGGGCAGAGCAGAGGGGCAGGATGGCCTCCCTCGCCCTGCTGCCCACACTCCTGTCCATGCAGCCCAGGACACCGCTGCCCTTCTTGGCCCCGAGGGCCCAGCGCTGGCTCAGGGGCACTGGCTGCCCACCAGCACTGCCAGGGCCTGCTCAGCAGAGCAATCCACTCCAAATCTCCACTCCAAATCTTCTGACTTGCATCTTCCACCATCTTTCCGATGCCTCAATTTGTGTATTATTTCATCTGGGGAGCACAAATTAGGTGACTTATTTATCTGCTTTGGCAGACCTCATTTCATAGTCAGGGTCGTGTTTACTCCATCATTCATTTTCACCTTCCACTCATCTGCAGTTGTTTACAACTTTATTTGAATTTCCACTGGGGCATTTCAGAAACCGTAGAATTCAGATCAAGCTTCCCAAAGGACTCACTTACCTCTAAACTCTTTCTATTACCTCTGTTAACTAATACACTTAATAACACCATTCTTCTTCTTGCATTCTGGCTGATTAAACTGAAGATCATGTTTGACTTCCCTTTTCTCCCCTATTCTACTTAATGCTGCAAAAACCCACCCCTCCCTTATTTGTCCTGACAGCTAAATTACCTTCCCACCTTTCCTAAATCAATATGCCACCGTCTATCTTTGCTTCATCAATCCCTAAAATCTTGCTATCGCAGCACTGACGACAAGGCACACGCTATTCCTGGGACAAAGTATGCTGAGATACACGACCGATGCTGAGCGACTAATCGGTCATGAGCATCCTGATCTGTGTCCCGTATTGCCCAGCCCCTCTGGCCAAGGCTGAGATGCTTCACTTGCTTTTCAAGAATTCCAAGGATGTCAAAGGCTACAGAGCAGGTTACGACGCACTTAATTTTCTGGTTCTGCTTGGTATTCTCAGCCAGGGAAAGGCAATCCTGTAATGGATTACTGATTTCATTGTAGGTGTCCCGAGTGCATCTATTTTGGGCAAGGTACATCTCTTTTCTGCAAAACACTCGGTACCTTGTTTTATGACTAGGAGAGTGACAAATAGTAGTAATAATTTCGAATGTCAACTGGCAGAAAGCAGTAGCTCCTACACGCACTCAATCCAGATACAGTCAGTTATCTCGGCGTGTAGGAGGTGTTTCATACTTAATTCCACCTGGACCGTGTTGTTCCCAGAACTCTATTTGCTGCTTCCACAAGTGGGTAATTTAAGTAATAATGATGTAACCTAGACAATCTGCCTGGCGACCATTTTAGTCTGTGTTTCTGCCTTTTTTCCTGTCCAACTTGTCTAACATGTCTACCCATCAAAGTTGTCGTTCTCGGAGGCACGCCAAGAGCAGCTGGAGTGGATGAGAAGTGTCAGTGGTATCCTGTTGCCATTAGGCCAGCACAGCAGGCGTGCTCTACATGGACATGCTTGATATATTCAGCAAAACAGCAGGTGCACTGTACATAAACATAGCTTCAGCTTTCAGTAGCAACCAGGCAGTTAAGATACCCAGAATAATAACGGTATAATAAACTAGATGAAATGAGGAGTGGGAGGAGGAAGGTCAACAACATTCCTGCTTGTTGCATTGATACTGAGCCAGGGTAATACTGGTTTAGATATCATATCTGATAATGCTATTCTGCCACGTATGTCCAAATACAAAAAAGCCCACTGATGTGAGCATTTACATTGGCTGACTTGTCTCTACGGGCAGAGGAGAGAGACCGGCTTCTCCAAGGGCATGACTGAGCAGCAGCTTAAGGTTAGGTGCTTTGAGTCATGCACGAGAGAAACTTCTCCTCCTTCACAGAAGAAAACCAAGATCAGCTTCGGAGCTTGTCTGGTTTCATGTGGAGATGCGGATACCTCGCAAGGAATACTTGTTGATAGCACAACCACCGTGAGCGTGGTCTGGTCTAAATAGAGATGTGTCTAAGTGCAAAGTTAAGCGCTCCAGTGTATAATGAAGTGCTCTGTGTCATAACATGTCATGTTAGATACCATTATGACCTAGGCTGATGTGATCCAAGTTAACAGACTGTGTTACCCTAATGTGACATGCTGGGAACATGCAGCATATGCCAACGCGCTTAGCCAGGCAAGAAAGTAAAATAAATAATATAAAATGGAGCTCTTCTCTTAGCAGCTATTTCTTTTTTCTATTTGCAGTTGCGACTGGGGAGTAACTAATTTAGCCAGAACAAAGTGGACACCCCCAGAACGGATGCGCAGCTGCTAAATTTCATGCTGTGCTACCACCATTTGCTTTCAAAACCCAGAACGAGAACACCAAGAAAGATCACCTTTGGGAGGAAAAGGCAAATGAAGCACTTCCTAGATGGAGCAACGCATTACCTCAAGAACCGGAGGTCTGCATCAAATGCGCTACGACAGTCCCCATTCAGAAGACATCCCAGTGGTCCTGTTATTCCAATTTATGCTGCGAATTGCAACTTTGGCTTTGATATCAAATGTATCTCGATTGTCAGGTCTCTGTTTTAAAGCAGCCACAGAAAAATGGGGAAAATTGGGTTGTTTCACTGAAAAAAAATGGTTGGGCTTGACCTCTTCCTACTCATATAAGGACCTGGGTTTTGCAAGTGCGTAGACAGGAACATGAGAACGAATATCCCAACTCAAGCTGAAGGTGTATCTTGTTCAGTAGAGTGCTTCTGAGAGTAAGCACCCGAACAGACTTCCTTGGTATGCTCTCCCAGCCTTTAGAAATTTGCAGGTAATGAATTTCTGAGTCTGAATTGACATTTTAGTGTTTAATAAGCTTTGGTGGGTTTTATTCTGGAAAATTTCAGCACCCACATCCTGCAGCAATGAGCCCTGCCGTTTAAAGCTGTGCCCTGTGTGAAGCACTTCCTTCTCTGCTCTGAACTAGCCACCTCCTCGTTCTATTGAGGCCCTCTAGGTCTTGGCTTAAGAGAGTCAGTGAACAACTGTTTCCTATTGACTCTCTCCATGACCTTCATCTTTTTACAGGTCTCTATTATATTTCTCCCCCTCCCCTTATTTTTTCCCCATTTCCCCATACACAGAGACCGTGTAGCCTGTATGATCATTCCTGACGTGGAAGCCATCCCATTGCTTATCCCCCTTCCCTTAACCTTCTCTAGCTCCACTTTATCCTTTCCAAGACGGGGAATCCAGTGCTGTACACAGTGTTCCTGGCACACTGGGGACATCTTCAGCAACAGCGATGCTCTGCTGTGTTTTCACACGTGCTGTAGGGAGAGCATACATTGGCACTGTGCAAGTGGAAAAGCCAAACACAGCAAGAGCTGGGGGCTCCACAAGATCCTGCATGCTAGGTGGTAGTAGGCCCATTTTTATATTGGGATTTGGGGCAATAGCGTCATCAAAGAGGTTAGCTTAATGGCCAATAGCACAGCTATTACACTAACAGCTAATATACTATTATACTATTATATATATACTATATATACTATTATACTATATTATACAACTATTATATATACAACTATTATACACCTATTATACTAACATACTAATACTAACAGCTAGGTGGTACTGGCATTCGGTAAGAGAATGTAAAGGTATCAGCAACAAACCTGTGGCTGAGGGAATTAAGGACAAGACAAAGTCTTAATAACAAGGCTAATGTAAAAATATCAGAAAGAAATGAAACCTTCAGGATATGCATGAGACCAAATAAGGCTAATGAAATTGGTGATTGTGGTAAAGAAAAACGATGAAAAGTTTCATAAATATTGCTTTTTAATAGACGGAAGACAGATTTTGTATTCATATCTTAGGGCAATAAGGAAATACTTTCAATTTTAAGAGTAACTAGGAAGGATATTAAACAGCAACTATTAAAGATAAACATACTTGCATTGACAGGCCATATTACTAGCTCCTACGAGTATTAAAAGTTCTTTTTAATTTAATTTAATTTAATTAAAAGTGGCTGAAAAGTTCTCTAAGCCATTAAATGCTGATTCTTCATGAATCTTGTAGTATTGCGGCGGTTCTAGAGAGAGTTCATGTTGTACCAATACACTACAGGATAAACGGGGCGGCCTCGAAAGCTGCCGCTCAGTCTGACTGCGGCAGGGGATAAAATTATAGAAAGGCTGATACGGTTTGCAATCACTACAGGCTTTCGGGGAGGTAGGATAATTCTGGCAATCGATGGGCCTGTGTAGAAAATAGCTCTCATCTAACGAGCTTAATTTTTTTTTACTGGTCTACAAGTTTGGCTGTGAACGATGACTGTGTTGGCATAACAGATTTACCGCAAGGCTCTGACAGACAGGTGCTGGAGAACCTTGCTGTGACAGTTTAGGACCTGGCTCCTCTCAGATGCCTGTTTGCCTCCTCTCTGCAAAGGTTACTGCCCCAGAGCAGAGCTAATGAAGACAATGTGCATGAATGGTGCTGTCGCTGTTCAGTCTCTTTGTCAGAAATCTGGTAGAAAAAGCAAAACAACTCCTGGTCACCTTTGCGGATGATTCCAAAAATGAACAAGTCGGTAATGACCAAGCTGGTGTGACCTGGTGAGATGGGCTGACTTGAGCCTGCCTCTGAAAGGAGTCACCCCAAGGTCGTGCATCCAGCTCCGAAGAGTGTAGGTCATGCTGACAAGACGGGAGACGTAATCTGTGACGCCGCAGCCGGCTTGGGGCAACGACAGGAGCTCACCCGGAATTGAGTTCACAGTGCGATGCCGTAGCTTGGAGAGAGGACGTGATCCCCAAACACACAAACAGGGAGCAGGAGTGGAAGAAAGGCAATGTTGCCTCTGTATAGGGCATTTGCGAGACTGTTACTGAATATCTGCACCCAGTTGTGACGTTTGCACTTTGCAAAGGGTGTTACAAGATGATAAGGGTAAAGAAAAGAGCAAGAACAATGCAAAAAATCTGCCTTACAGTGCGATGTTTGCGAAGTATATTCTAATTCATGTCTGCAAACCGTGTCCTTGCGTGAACTCCCTGTTGGCTTTGTAAATGTTGCATTATATTTTGTCTTCAAGAGATGGGTCCCTGGAACACAGCAGACTCTCTCCCCACCATTCCTATTTCTGTGCTCCTTTTTAATATTGACTTCAACTTGTTTGAGAGCCTTGAAATGTTTTTAGGAGCTTGGTGCTTTAAAACGTGGAGTATATCTCCATGGCTCAGCGAAGAAGTCACAGTGGAGAGCCCCAGATATACTCGTGAAGTGTAGCTCTGAAAAGCCACACTTCTTCTGGTGCTTGATCTGTGAAGCCTATAGCTAGCTTGTACATATCTCCAAGACGCTGTGTTTTACTGTATTGGCAATAATCTATGTCTGGAAAGTAGCGACAGCGAAATTATTCCCCTGCTTGGCTCTTGGCTTCACACATTTGAAGTATGTCTGAGTAAGAAACTCCTCTGCTATGGCTGATTTTTATTTCTTTACTCACTTGTTGTTCATAAAGGATGAAATCAGAAAAACAGAACTGCTTCAGGGAGGTGCAGAGAACGCGGGGAGAATTTAGACCAAACAGCCAGCCAGCACTGGCCAAGAAAGGCATCTGGCAAATGTACAG
This sequence comes from Anhinga rufa, assembly GCA_013400875.1. Classification (NCBI taxonomy): domain Eukaryota; kingdom Metazoa; phylum Chordata; class Aves; order Suliformes; family Anhingidae; genus Anhinga; species Anhinga rufa. The sequence continues at coordinate 16,516 of VZTV01119206.1, read as the reverse complement.
CACCTGGGCTGTGTTCGCTAACCCAACAGAGAAGAATGCTGTCAAGTCTCAAGGCCAGAGGGTATCAAGATATATAGCCGCCATATCAGATTCAACAGCTTCTTTCAGAAAGTGAGGTGGGCCAAATTGTAACAAGATGAAGAAGACTCTGGCTGGATATGGCTGGAAAGTGCCCGGCGGCGAAGGGCCTGGGGGTGCTGGCTGACAGCGGCTGGGCATGAGCCAGCAGCGTGCCCAGGTGGCCAAGGGGGCCAGCAGCACCCTGGCTTGTGTCCGGGGCGGTGTGGCCAGAAGGAGCCGGGCAGGGATGGTGCCCCTGTGCTGGGCACTGGTGAGGCCGCCCCGCGAATCCTGGGGTCAGGTTTGGGCCCCTCGGGACAAGAAGGACATGGAGGGGCTGGAGCGTGTCCAGAGAAGGGCAGCGGGGCTGGGGCAGGGTCTGGAGCACAAGTGTGCTGGGGGGCGGCTGAGGGAGCTGGGGGGGCTCAGCCTGGAGAAGAGGAGGCTGAGGGGAGCCCTCATCGCTCTCTGCAGCTGCCTGAGAGGAGGCTGTGGGGAGGGGGGTCGGTCTCTTCTCCCCAGTCACTGGTGATGGGACGAGAGGAGACGGCCTCAAGCTGCGTCAGGGGAGGGTTAGGTTGGGTATGAGGGGAAATGTCTTCACTGAAAGGGTTGTCGAGCACTGGCACAGGCTGCCCAGGGAAGCGGTGGAGTCACCATTGCTGGATGCATTCAAAAATCATGCAGATGTGGCACTTCATGGCATGGTTTAGGAGGCCTGGGGGTGTTGGGTTGGCGGTTGGACTTGATGATCCTCGAGGTCTTTTCCAACCTTCATGATTCTATGACTCTCTGATTCTATGATTCTAAGACTTGATTACAGTTTACAGGTGGCTTACCTTTTCTCTAGCACGCAACGGGAGAAAGGAAACCAGGAGCTGGAAGGTGGGACCTCTTCCACAGGCAGGATTTATGAAGGAGATGGACAGTGGTGGATCTCAGTGTTTTTCTTCTGTACTTTTTTTCTAGGTATGGACCCGGTGCTACTTTCCCCTAGGCAGCAAATATAATTGCAGACCTCACCCCAGAACAGTCAGTGGTCTTCCCAAAGCTGAAGATGGCCTGGCTGTTTAAGCCCTCTCCCAAGCTTTACATAGGGTTAGAGCTCTTTTCACATCATTATTGGTAAAAAGATTCTGATGTTTTATGAATTACATGGTCTTGGGGCAGCAAGCCGCACTGCAGATTCATATCCAACACTTCCCAGAGCCTGAGAATATTTATTTCTTGGTTTGAACCAGTCACCAAACATGAAGAAACACTTTGGTCTTAGAGAAACTTCCATTCCTAAAGCATAAACCTTCTGCAGGCAGAAGCTTCAGAGATACATCTTAGGTGTGTTGAGCTGCTGTGGCTGCCTAAGGATATGAGGGAGGTCAAGGGAGAGGGAATGGTCATATATTTTTAAGGCAAGCCGACAAAGTTGGAAGAAACAGGCAAGGTCTGGGAGTCCCCAGCTGTCCTGGAGATCATGAAAAGCCATTGTCCTGGTTTTGGCTGGGATAATTTTCTTCACAGTAGCTGGTATGGGGCTGTGCTTGGGATCTGTGCTGGAAACAGTGGTGATAATGCGGAGAGGCAGGACTTCTTCAGCTCCCCGTGCTGTGCCGGGTGCACATGGAGCTGGGAGGGGACACGGCTGGGACAGCTGACCCCAACTGACCCAAGGGATGTCCCACACCATAGGACGTCTTCCTCAGCGCATAGAACTAGGGGGAGAAGAAGGAAGTGGGGGACGTTGGGAGTGATGGCGTTTGTCTTCCCCAGTCACCGTTACACGTGATGGAGCCCTGCTTTCCTGGAGATGGCTGAACACCTGCCTGCCCATGGGGAGCAGTGAATGAACTCCTTGGTTTGCTTTGCTCGTGTGCACAGCTTTTGCTTTACCTATTAAACTGTCTTTATCTCAACCCACGAGTTTTCTCACTTTTCCAGTTCCCTCCCCCATCCCACCAGGGGGGAGTGAGCGAGTGGCTGCGTGGGGATGAGTTGCTGGCTGGGGTTAAACCACGACAGCATAAGGAAGCAGTCCAAAAATTTTTTTCCTACGATGAATCATTTGTTCTGATTAAGGATATTGCCTCGCTTTGCCACATACCTTACCTTGGTGTAAATCAGGATGTCTTTGGTGATACTGGTAAAGGTATGAAAACTTTGAGCAGCTGAGTATCTGGCTCATTCATTTGCAGAATGTTCAGGGATTACTAGAAGTTAAGCATACTCTATAAATGTCAGATGTCGACAGCATTACATTCAGCGATAATAAACTTTAAGCAGAAGAAAGTTCCCTTAAAATATCAACCTTTCACCCAGCAGTGCTCATTTAAGAGTTTAAAAGATGCTGCACATTACTGGCCCATAAATAATAGTAATGAAAAGGTCAAGCAACCTGTTAGGAAAATCTTACTGTTCAGTGAATGAGCTTGCTGAATCACAGCCACTGTGAAACCTCAGAATTAGAGCTCTGGCTCATTTGTGCCCAGCCCGCCCCAATTCATGCTGCTAAACCCTGTCCTTGCTGAAATCTGGAATGATCTTGAAACTACAGTGACTGCACAACCTGCCAGTGTGGGGTTAGGCAAAACTTTTAAACCATTTGTACAGGTGAGGTTAGGAATGTCTTCAATAAGAATGCTTCACTCTTTGAAAAAGTGCCACGTCTTTTCCTCTTATGGGAAATTTTTCAAAAACTTCTGAAACAAATATTTTATTGGGGAAAAAAAAACAGCCAAGAAAGGAAAAAAGCTACAGTAGAGTCAAGAACCAAAACTGGCCACCAAAAAAATAATGAAAACCTTTGGGAAAATATTGGCTTAAAATTTAAACAGGAAAAATTAGATTTTGTTGATTTCTTCATTTTTCCATTGAAAACAACATTTTAAGAATAGGTTTTAAAAAAAGACAATTTAAAAACCAGAGAACCGAGAGCCAAGCGTGTAGGAGGTAAGTGGGAACCCCAAAGGTCAGAGGTTTCTCCGGGAGTTCTGTGGTTGTCACAGTTTGGCTCCCACACAACCACCCTCAGCACCCGTTCATTATGGGTGTTTAAAACCCCCTCTCATTACCATTTATCTCCTCACTCCTCTCTTGCATCAAATCACACATTGCTGTAGCTACTGCGATAATTACGTCCCCAAGACTTCAGCGCCAGTGCAGTTCACTTGTGGATGAGGTTCTGTGATACATGGTATTTATTAGATCTTGCAGAAGTCTTTTAAGATGTTTGGTTTTGAACTGGTTTAAATAAAATAAGAAGCTGAACCCCAATCCTTAAAAATATTCAACTGTGTGTTTAAAAGCAGATCTAAAGGTAAAAGATTCAAAAGCTGCCCACACACTAAAACTGGGAAACTGTACTTGTCGGTTTTATTGCACCAAGAACATATTTCAGTTTATTTTATTTTAAATTATATTTATTTTCATTTTATACTTTCCAAAAAACACATTTTGGGAAAAAAAGTCAAGCTATATGAAACATTTTCTGACAGAATCGATCTACTCTAAACATTTTTGAAGGCTCGACAATACATTTATTTGAGCTGTTTCATTGAAGCTATGAATATAGCTGGATATAGACTGGATATAAGGAAGAAATGTTTTACACTGAGGGTGGTGAGACACTGGCCCAGGTTGCCCAGAGAGGTGGTCGATGCCCCATTCCTGGAAACACTCAAGGCCAGGTTGGACGGGGCTCTGAGCACCCTGGTCTGGTGGAAGGTGTCCCTGCCATTGGCAGAGGGGTTGGACTCGATGGTCCCTTCCAACCCAACCCATTCTATGATTCTATGATTGTATGATAAGATCTGGGTCGGACCCACAAACCCATTAGGACACCTGCCCTTAGTGCATTCACAAAGATTCAGGTGCAGAACACCCAGTTTTGGTTTTGAGCACATGAATTTGAAATTTAGTAAGGGAGATGCAGCATGTACCCCACCTTTCTCTCCTCCCTCCTCTAGATTCCAGCTGTAAGTCATCCATCTCCTAGAGCTGGGAAGGGAACACAGGACTCACATCTCCTAATCCTCTTCTAACTATCGGGCCAGTTTAATAAAAATATAATAGTTCATACAGATGATCCAATATATTTTTTTCCAATACTGCCAGAAAGCAGCATCTCTTTTTTTTTTTTCCTTTTTTCCCTGTTGTTTCCAAAAGCTGAATATCTATGGGAAATAAAATGTGAGTAAGAATTTACAGCAGGTTTTTTATTTTCCCTGTTAGATTGCAATACAGATTAGGTAGGTCAGCGCTGTGCTGTTCAAAAGTTTATTTACTTCATACTGTGCTTTCTCCTTGAAAGAGTAAGGGCAAAGTAACCTTTGGATCTTCAAAAGCCCTGACACTGCTGTGATTTCTCCGAGAGAAATTTGTATATTGTTAGGTTGGCAGCAAGCCGTTCAATCCTGCAAGAGATTCAGCTAATAGCTCAGGTGAGCTACAAGAGCTATGGTTACTTGGACGTTTCTATTCCGCATATCATTAATTAATCTACTACAGCTAGCTCTTTCTGAACCATTGTATATTCCCTGCTTATACAGTCTTATCGACCTGACCCTGGGGAAAATCAATTCTTGTAATCTATCTTATTACATTTAAATATATGTACAGGACTTGATATAGTACAACAGCAGTGGGGCTTGAAAGAGGCAAGGAAAAATGTCCAGGAAGGAGGAGGAAAAGGAGAAAAAGCAGATAACACACTAAAATGTTGGGGTAAGCCCTGCAGATCTGCCCTAATTTAGTTTTTCCAAATTCACGCCATTATAAACTAAGAACTGGGTCTTAGGCAAAAGGATCACATGCACCTCACGTACAGCGTAGTCCACGCACAACCGGGGGATGTATGTACCCAGAAATCCATGGCACATCTGACCCTCTTACAGCCTCATCTAAGGATCCTTAAGTCTTACAAAAGTCCTTGCAGTTCATGCTTTTAACTCTTGATGTCCCTGCTGTGTTGGCCCAAATGCAACAGTCTTAAAAGCAAATCCGTATTTTTCAATAAAACCTGCATCATTATCTTGGTTTTGTTGTTATTAAGATCTGTTCTCATATTTAATGGGAACTGATAGATAAGATGACCTGAATTTCCACAAAGATTAGGCTGACAAAAAATATAAAAGGCCAAACGGATGATCTGGGGATGTACAGGATGGCCAGGCTCCCTACGGTCCCTGGGAAACTCACGGTGCGATTCTTCTTGTAACATATTTCTGAGGACAGGAAGGAGAATAAAGGAATCAGGAAGGGTTAGCATGGATTTACCATGCTTGACCGCTTTAACGTGGCTCTTCATGGTGATGTATTGTAGGAGGACTGGAGACAGTGGACACTGAAGCAGGAGAGGTTCAGACTGGAAAAATTTTGTCATGATGAGACCAGTCAGGCATTGGAAGAGGTTTCCTAGTGAGGCTGTGCAGTCTCCATCCTTGGAGGTTTTCAAGGTGCGGGTGGACAAACCCCTCAGCAACCTGGTCTGATCTCAAGGGTGACCATGCGTTGAGCAGACAGTTGGAGTACAGCCCTCCTGAGGCCCCTTCTAGCCTCAATGGTTCTGTGAATCAGTGGCTCTACAAGATCGTCGGAGCAGCTAAGACACAGTTGGTGCCATTAAGAGGATGGCAAAGATCCATGTCCACTTGGTTGGACACACCCAATGTGAGCATTGCTCTGCTCTGACTTGAAGAATGGAGACGGGGAGTCACATGGTGGCAACCAAAATTTACTGTTGTGTGAGCAGATGTTGCGTGGGATGATGCTAAACTGCAAAGAAAACTTACTTTGGTCATTGCTGGTAAACCTGCCGCTGTACAAGGGACTGGAAAGCTGGGAAGTGCCCGGCAGAGAAGGGCCTGGGGGTGCTGGCTGACAGCGGCTGGGCATGAGCCAGCAGCGTGCCCAGGTGGCCAAGGGGGCCAGCAGCACCCTGGCTTGTGTCAGGGGTGGTGTGGCCAGCAGGAGCCGGGCAGGGATGGTGCCCCTGTGCTCGGCACTGGTGAGGCCGCCCCGCGAATGCTGGGGTCAGGTTTGGGCCCCTCGGGACAAGAAGGACATGGAGGGGCTGGAGCGTGTCCAGAGAAGGGCAGCGGGGCTGGGGCAGGGTCTGGAGCACAAGTGTGCTGGGGGGCGGCTGAGGGAGCTGGGGGGGCTCAGCCTGGAGAAGAGGAGGCTGAGGGGAGCCCTCATCGCTCTCTGCAGCTGCCTGAGAGGAGGCTGTGGGGAGGGGGGTCGGTCTCTTCTCCCCAGTCACTGGTGATGGGATGAGAGGAAACGGCCTCAAGCTGCGTCAGGGGAGGTTTGGGTTGGGTATGAGGGGAAATGCCTTCCCTGACAGAGCGGTCAGGCCCTGGCACAGGCTGCCCAGAGAGGTGGGGGAGTCACCATTGCTGGATGCGTTTAAAAAAACCATGTAGGCGTGACACTTTGGGACATGGTTTAGGAGGCCTGGGGGTGTTGGGTTGGTGGTTGGACCTGATGATCCTCAAGGTCTTTTCCAACCTTAATAATTCTATGCTTCTATGAGAAGGATCATGTGTAGATAACTGAAAGTAGGAATTTTATTATAGCCAAAAAGGAGATAATTGATTCTACAGTCATTATTTTAACTTTCATTAAGTGTGAGGAGTGATGAAACAGACCCATGAAGAGACTAGAAGTTGATGTGCAGGCACCACCAAAAGTCTCTGATGACAGAGGGCGGGTACGGAGAGGCTGGTTTGTAGAACAGATGGAATTGTTTATATGAGCTGATATTTTGTTTAAAAGCAGTGAATTCCTTAAAAATGGCCACTAAAAGCCCTGGAGACTAGCCACCTGGGTGAAGGCAGCACAGAGAGCGCTCATGCCTGGTCGTGTCCCATTTTCAGCTGTGCCTTCACTTGAGGTAGAAAATGTGTGAGGCTGCCATAGCAAGCTGAATCCAGAAGAGCCTTCCTGTGACCCAGAACCATCCTAGGGTAGATTAAGGTGGGTACAAGTGCCCGGGATGAGGCTAATGTACACCCGAACGATGTGAAAACAGTTTTATAACGGGAATCTGCACAGGCAATGAGGATGTGTCAGATCAGTGCCTTCCAGCCTTCTCTAACAGCTTTGCCCCTCTCTTTTGTTTTCTCTTCATAAGCCAACTTTAGAGAAAAGGGATAGGAAGATCTAAAAGCCTTGCTTTGGCTTCCTTCCCTCCGACAACAGAGGCAATGACAAATCCGAGATGCTGCCAGCCCTCCTTCAAGGGCTGGATTGATGTCCCTGCCTCGTGGTTAGACCCAGCTGGGAGAAGGGGAATTAGGCCTTGTCTTTCAATTACTGCTGTTTTGCTCAGGGCCGCACATTGAAGCCTCCCAGCGGAGAAGTCCTTCTTACCGCTTATAATCTCTGAATTGTATTTGAAAATAAAGCTTTTAATTAAAACTGGCATTTCTCAGCTTCCCACTGGCAGCCGACATCTGCCTGCAAAGAAATATCCTTTGTGACACTTGCAGTACAGAAGCCCAGTGTTAAAGAGAGCAAACTAATTCCCCGCTCTCCTGCCATCAGATGAGATGTGAAAGGCACGCTCCTCAACACTTACGTCCATTAAAGATCCCACGGCATTTCGCAACAGCAAGGGGGTTAACCCCAGTGACCTGGCCGGATTCCAGCTCAAGTAATCTCCGTCTCAAATCGCCCCTCCTGCGGTTTCTTACGTGACAAAATCTCCTTCACTTCCCGCGCTCTATCATTACTGAAAAGACTTGATGCAAAGAGTTAAATGGCCGCTCAGCTGGCTCGAAGGTGACAACGTTTCATAGGTGGGTCCTTCCACGCGCACCCAAAAATAATGCAATGGCGTCTTTACCCAACCCCAACAGGTTGCCCCTGGTCTGAAGACAAACCTTGTGAAAAATTTCACGCCTAAAGCAATGGTTTGGCAGAGTCTTCAGCAGCTGACAGGGACCGTTTCAAACGCTGTAACCTAACCATGTCCATAATGCTGTCTGTATGATCTCAATGAACATTCAAGGATGCAGAGTCTTAACAGTGTTGGCAAAGTTCTTTAAGGACTTCAATTGCACAATGATACAATTGAATCCTCTTATGACATCTTTTAAATCTGATGGGAGTCGTCTTGTGTTTTAAGTGAGGATCTTGACATGTAAATTAATTTTATTACGCCTATTTCTCCAGGGGTCCTGAGGGTAAGGTTTCTTCCTCTGCTCACAGTCGTGTCTTCTGATGTGGGCTAATCATCCCTCGTCCTTCTCCCTGCGGCAGCCTGTACTTCAGGCGTTTTATGTACCAAATCTGTCATGTGCAGCATAATCCTGGTGAGGGAGAATGGGGAGAGGGCAGATTGAAATGCTTATTGACAATATCTCTGATAGTCATGTTAGAGGTCTACGCTGTGTGTTTTACAAGTTTCATGAAGTCCTGGAATTCCATCAGCCAAAAAAAACCAGGTGGGAAATAGCGAGGATTCAACACCAGAAGATAAAAATCAAAATCACTTATCCTCCAGCACTGGCAATCCCAAAGTGTCAAGAAAGTCAAGGAAAAACAATAAGTAGAAAACAAATGTGGCCTGAGGAGTTTGTTCATAAATTTATATGGCAATAGCAGTGTGTGTTCTCAAAAATGAAATAGCCTCAAATAAGATATTAAAACTCAGAATCGTCTCTGCTAACGTAACATTTCTGTCTGACACAATTCAGATTACCCTGTAGATATTTTATGCTTTTAGCAGCTTTTTTCCTCCCATCATTAAATGTTTAATAGTTCTAATTTATCACTTTAATATTGAGTCGTTTTGGCTTAGATGCTTGGGCTATGAACTGAATTGTGCAGACGAGAGGAAACTCTGTGCATGTTTATGAGAGTTGCATGCTGAAGAAGGATATGGTGTGCTTACATCTCCAATGCCTTGTACCACACACGATCACTTATATCAGGGGAAAATGCATTGAATAGCCCTCCTGTGAACTAGTACCAGTTGGCATCTGCTCTGGCCATTATTACTGCTTATATTCCCTAAATATTTAGAACTGCTGTAGGAGATCAAGGTTTCAGCATGCCAGCTACCCTACAGACACAAGGAATGGATGGAGCACCTCAACATACGAGTGGGCAGACGGTGAGAAGAGGGAAAGTTCAACGCCCTGAGTGTTGCTGCGTTCTGCTCTGGTGCTAACATATGATATAAGGCAGCCAAGGCTAATGAGTGCCCTGTGGTGGGATTTATCTGCCCTGATTTCGGTACCCAAATGTTAGATGTCCACATCTAAGCTAGTCACCCTGGGTTCCCCTCATCATCAGTGAAAAGCACTGGGTCCATCTAGGGGACAGTGCATCACATCTTAAAACCGGATGTCTACAACGGGTTGGATGAGTTTCTCTGTGCAGGCATCTCTTTCCCCTGTTGTCTTTATGGTGGAGCATGGAGATATAGTGCTCAATCCATTTCTGCATGTCTTTTTCTTTATCTGAGCAAAGATAACCCATCTGTCTCCTTGTCCTGGTTTCAGCTGGGATAGAGTTAATTTTCTTCACAGTAGCTGGTATGGGGCTGTGTTTGGGATTTGTGCTGAAGCAGTGGTGATAATGTGGAGATGTTTTAGTTGTTGCTCAGCAGCGCTTACACTAGTCAAGGACTGTTTCAGGTCCCCGTGCTGTGCCGGGGGCACGGGAAGCTGGGAGGGGACACGGCCGGGACAGCTGACCGCAACTAACCCAAGGGATATTCCACGCCATACGATGTCATGCTCAGTATATAAAGCTGGGGGGAGCAGAAGGAAGGGGGGGACATTGGGAGTGATGGCGTTTGTCTTCCCAAGGAACCATTAGGCATGATGGAGCCCTGCTTTCCTGGAGATGGCTGAGCACCCGCCTGCCCATGGGGAGCAGTGAATGAATTCCTTGTTTTGCTTTGCTTGCGTGCACGGCTCTTTCTTTCCCTATTAAACTGTCTTTATCTCAACCCATGAATTTCCTCACTTTTACTCTTCCGATTCTCTCCCCCATCCCACCGGGGGGGAGTGAGCGAGCGGCTACGTGGGGCTTGGTTGTTGATCCGGGCTAAACCACGAGACTCCTGTATCAGAACAGAGCGTCTGCCAATGGCCAAGCTCCGTCTCTGCTGCATGACTCTGTAAGAAAGACAAAATAATTTCCTGCCTTATTTTTATTGGCCACATTTGTGTGGAAAACCCTATAATCTTGTTCAGCCTTTCCCCTTAAAATTTCTGTTGAGACACTTCAGTAAAGTTATGTCTTGGTGATGGTGACTGTTTGACTGTGACTGATTTATGGCATTTTTAAAACAGCCAACTTCACTGTCCTCAAAGAAAGATGCCGGTGTAGCAGATCCCTTTTGGACCTCGCAGTACACTGAGGAGCAACACCAGAACAGGTGGACTTACGTGTACCAGCAGCTGGGGGTGTTAACTCGCAGCCATTAATGGTCAGTATTAACAATGCCAAGGAAGAAATGAAAGAATATCATCATCATCCCATGAATACCTAAACCTCTGAAATCAGATTAGAGATATTACGTGAAGCATCAAAAGGAACGGCTTCGTGATGCTGCTTAGCAAACTGGCTGAGACTAAGGACTGCTTTCACCTTCATCCTCAGAGCAGGTGAAAACATGGATTTCACCTGGCTGCGAGCGCTGGTGCTGAAAATTGTCTTCGTTACAGTCTTGGTGGCTCTCAGCGATTCAGATGCAAATCATTAATTGCGAGGTGAGCTTCTGGAAGGTCAGCTACGGGTCTGACATGCCTGTTCCGATCCCAAACCAGCACATCCAAATAGCCCTTTACAGCCAACTGCACCAGAGTGAGAGGGAGCATTTCAAGGGTGAAAGCAGTGTCGTACCTTCTTGGTGTCCTTCCTGGGTCTCTGCACATCAATCAGTGCATACAGGTAAAAGCAGTATAAATTGATCCTATCCAGGCAGGGGATCAAATATATAAATACAATCAGGAAATCTTGGAAGAGACTTGACCACCTCTTCTGGTGATACCTCCTACTGAGTGGACACACCTGCAAAAAGAAAATGCTCCTCCATATTCAATTGTAGCAAAACGTGGGGCGAAAAAATGTGCCTGACTTGTGCACTTCCCAAAAGGAGCTGCGTGAGAGCCAGAGGAATTATATTCTTCGCAGGCTCTTTTGAAAAATCTTACCCTTAAAGTGTTTTGAGGCTCCTGAAGAGCAAATATGATAGAAGTGGACATTTCCCCATGGGATCTGATGCTTAAGGCCTTAGCTTTCTTTCAGGGAGGGTCATTTAATTAATTCAGCCTTGCTCTGCTACTGTCAGGGTATTCTGCATTCGGAACAGGGCTCCGGCACGGCTGCTCTATGCATATGCTAGACAACCATTAAAAGATAAGAACTGTAATCCAAATTTGTATAAAGATCTGAATAGACAGGATCCAAGTTGCATGAAAGAAAGAAAAGTGCAACCCGCGTTTGTACTACCAACCAAATACAGTCATCGGGTCTAAATCTTTCCACAGGCTCGGTCATCTGTGGCTGTAGCGCCATTCAATTCTGCAGGTTCCCTGTGATTGACTGGCAGTGAAAATCAGAAAGGACGACTCTCCTCAGACTGCTTTGTGAGAAAGAAAGTGAGTGTTTGAGTACAAGTTGTTAAATGCCTTGGTTACAAGGCCGTATGAACAAATCGGTCTTAAATTTCTTCCCATTTACATGCAGAAAATCTCTGCATAACTCACTGCAGGAAAAATGTCCTTACAAGACTGGACTGAAAAGTGAACAGAGACCCGAGCCAGGTCTTAGATCTTCCTCAGATTTTACATTTTATATTTTAAAACTGAGTCTCCAGATCCAAAGCTCGCAGTGCTCTGGAGTCTGGGCTGAAACTGTAACTTGGTAAATGCGATTTTTGCCATCACTAGCAGAAGGCCTCGGGCATTGCGGTGACCTGACGCCGCAAGGTCTCAGGACGTCCCTGCGCTTGCCGTGCCCTGAACTGGGCGTCCCTGTGATCACAAGTGTCCCGTGGCCAAGGGCCTCGTGCCCGACCTGCCTGAGCTCAGCGCTGGGGACACCCCACATGGCCACGGGCTGCCGCCCCGGGCAGGCACTGCCCAGCAAACACCAGCCCTTTGTGTGCCCGGGCTGGGCGCTGGGCAGCTCTGCCACTGGTGCTGGGCACCAGGGAGAGGGGAGCAGGCCATGGGGAGATGGAGGGGTGAGGATAGCCCTGGGGGAACCCAAGAGTGTGGAGGAAGAAACCCCACCATGGACATCCCACTCCTCCCAGGGAAGAGCTCTGCGTGGTGGTGACTTGTAACCCTCTCCCTGACGGTGCTTGGAGGAGGCTGGTCCTGGGATGCAGGGGGACACCGGCAAGGTGAGCATCACACCAGAGGTAAGGGGTAGAGTCTAGGCAGGCTTTTTTTTTGTATAAAAAATTAAATTCCATTACTGATAAAACTTTTAAAACATTAATTAGGTATTTTCAAATATTAGCCTTTCAAGATACTAATTGGCTAACAAATTCTTGGCTCCATTTATATTGTAGGTTTCTCTTTTTTTGTTCTTTTTTTTTTTTCCCCATAACAATACTTTGGAAGGAGAATAAGGTATCCTGGGGTTTTGTTATCTTAAGGCTGAGATCTCATGAAGCTACTTCCATTCTGCCTTGGAGCATAATTTCCAGGTCTGAGTTGGCTTTGAATTTAGCCAGGTACAGATCCAAGGATATCTTAAAGCATCTGTCTTTGACTTGCTTAATGACTACTATCAACCCCTCATCTTGCTAAGCAAAATTTTCTACTACACGCAACAACGTTATTAAGAAAATATTCACCACCTTGTTTTCCAGAGGGAATTGAACACCTCTCTCACCCCTCTTACATCTAAGCAGCACCCCAGGCTGAATAGACGCAGGAATTCTCCAGCCCCTGGGAACAATCTTTCCCTGAGAACAAAACCCCACAAACTGTAATTTGGCTGCCAATGTCATCTCCAGCATAATCAAGTATTGACTTAATTAGAAATCCTTTTAAGCGATGCATAGGGAGAAAAACACATTTTTTTTTTCAAAGTATTCCTCATTTGTAATTATTATTTCACTTGTGAATCTTCCACACTCCATTGAAAATGCCATATGGAAAACAAATTAGTTTGCTACAGTGACTAATGTTTACTGCCACTTCTGCTCTGAAGTTTTGGGCCAAGTTTGTAAATCATCAGTCCTTTCTCTGGCAAAACTGCCAATGAAATTGGTCTATATGATCAAAGTCTGGATGTAAGTAGAAGTGCTACGATAGGAAATGACAGTACGTCCCACCTGGTCACTAAGAGCAATCCAGGAATTTAATAGCGAACAGTTATTTATTTAAGCAGCTGCCTAAAAACGTTGCATATGCTAAATATGATAGAACTGAAATTACGCTGCTTTCATTTAGAGAGGGACAATATTTCCCAGCTGCATCGTGTGGCTGATTGTGGGGAGCTTCATGATCTGTTGGGAGCTTCATGATTTGTTATGAGCTTCACAGCCTCGCAAGTCATTTGCACCTTTCTTTAGCTCAGTCTCTCCACTTGGAATAATACAATACTTCGTTCTGAAATATGATTTGCTTAATTATACTCTTGTACTGCACCTGTCACTCCAGCCTCATGTATCTCCCCTTCACATGCCTGCTCCCTGATCCTCTAGGATAACACTGAGTGCATTTTTTTCTCGCAGTATCCTTCCCCTTCATTTCACCGAGTGTAGGCGTTGCTTTTACAGAATAGTGACTTGCAGGGTTATCCTCCTTCCTTTTTTGAAGACTGGCCTTAAGTTGGATTCTCTCCCACCTTCTGCTGTTTTCTCAGTGTACTGTTTCCAAACAGTCAGTAGTACAAGAAATTAATTTGTTGTGAGCGATTTGTCTTACACCGCACACATTTGCCCAGGTAGAAGTCATTGGCTCACCTTCCAGCCATGTCCAGAGGTTATCGCAATAACCATAAAAGATGGGATTCCTCTCTTCCTTTCAAATGAACACCTGAATTCTGTGGAATTGGAAGGGGCCATCTGGATACGAGCATGTAAAGTCAGTGAGAGTTTTTGGCTCCTCTGCTCCGGGAATTTAATGGAAGTTTTGATTAAAGTTTTTGTGGCCGAGTCCTGCATGAGCAAGTTCTGTTTCTAATGGCCATATGGAATTCCCATTGGTGAGAGCTCATCTGGTGGATGCCAATAGGATCTGTGTTAAAAAAACATACTGATTGGTAATGCAGATCAGGAGAAGGACTTGGCTCGGTGCAGTAAAACGCTTAGTCATCCAAAGATATGAGCACAAAGTATTGAAGAGCGTGGGAGTTGCTGAGGACTAAGGACTGCAGGGTTTGGACTGTTTGTATCATTATTAGGTATTATTTATTAATAATAATATATCTAATCACTGCTTGGAGGACAGGACAGTTGGCAACAGTAACTCTATTAGCCAAAATTATGAGTGTTTCAAAACACCATCTGTTGATGGTTACCTCTAAGCAATGAAAATAGAAACCCAATTTACATAGGGGTTGGCTGTGGAGCACCTCCGGACTCTGAGTGAGGGCACGCTGCTGGGCAGAGGCTGTATGATTGAAAAGACAATTGCTTCTTACTGTTCCTTTTCATTTCTCTTACAGACCTGGCTTCTTCCTCTGCAGTGTCAAACAGACTCCAATACTCTTGTCAGCTACTGCATCTTTGTAGTATGTAATCATTTATTTACTAACCCTAAATAGAAATATGGGACAAAAATGTTCCCAGTTATCACAGGCAGCCACATCATATGGAGTGGAAAGTACCCTGCTACTACTGCCTCAGCAATCTTTAGAAGCGATGATATATAAACTTAAGCTTTCCAGCCAGGACTAAAACCCTGCGTTAAAAATATAGGACACGACACATCTTTTTAACAGAAACCACTGTTAATGCTGCAAAGTAAAGCACTTGAAAATTAGGGAATGCCAGATTGATTGTTGCCATGGAGAAGGCCTTGAGAGCATTAATCACTGCCTTGAGAGCTGGGTTTGAATAGTGTGCGGAAAATAAAGCATGGGGCCACACACGGAACCACAATGTGAAAACAAAACACCACATAGCTGCTCATTAGATGAACACCATTATCCCGTGCGCTGAAGGTAGGTGTCCTGCAGAAAGAAACAGTACGGGATCATGTAATTAACGTTCTACCATTATGCATATGCACAGCAAACAATCTGGGAGCTCGCCAACACGTCTGAACTTTTGAGTGCTTGACTGTGTAACGCCCTTCTTTTATGCGCTCGTGTTTGAATGCAAACTTTGCATTTGTTTTTCCCAGAAAAGAAGTGAATCGAGAGAAGATACGTCATAGGTCGTACTACTTCGTTTCAGCCTCAGGGTCCTCATTTACAGCGGAAGGAGGGCAATGCTCAGACTACAGAACACAGGCTTAAGAGCTTGGAGACTTGGGTCCTTGCCAGCCATGTCTTCACTGTAAGGCCTCCAGTTGTGTTCCCCTTTAGGGTAGGAGACCTCGTGGAGCACACAACAGAGCTGGAAGCAAAAGCATGGGGTAGGGAGGGGGTGAGGGTGTGCATCAGACTACATGTTCAGGATGCTCCACAGAGTGCATCTCCCCACAGTCGAAATGCCGAGGAGCTCTCAGCTCTGCCAGGAGCGTGTTGTGTGGCGTTGAGCAAGACACTCTCCTGCTCTGTGCCTCACCTTTTCTATCTGTAAAATAGGAATAATGGCGCTTAACTTTTCAAATGTCTTTGTGAGCAATGGGCAAAAGGATATGTAAGCTCAATATGTTATATGGATGCATTTCTCAATGTTAATTAAAGCCTTTTCAAAATATAACTGGCATTTTGGATGGCCATCTTTGTTTCTCTCTCCCTGCTTTGTTACCTATTCCCCATTCTAATTGATTTTAAAAAATCTTGCTCTTTCACTGCCCTTTTATGTAAGCATTGGCTGCCCTTTACTCACCACTCAGGTTTAATATTCCCAAATTTTATTAACCAGTTATTTACAAACTGCCAAATCAAACAGATTAACAAGCAAGACTCAAAACAGGACAAAAGGTCCTGTGTTAGTCTCTCACTGAGTAAATAATCTGTTTGGGTAATGTATAATTAATCAGACTACTATTTCACAAAGACTCAACCATTCTTGTCCATCCTGGGAAATAATATGGGACTCTGCATTTTGCTATGATTGCCCCTGTTGCACAGGCAAGCAGTTGACCGCATGCTTTCTTCCAGAAAGGAAAAGAGCAAATTTAACAGAATGACTCTCACGATAAGCTGGAGACCTCACTGCACAAACTTGAGACAACTGGGGTGTATGAGTGGCACACTGGAGATAAAGACGTTTCCCAAAGGGGATCAAACATCTGCAGAAACATGGTACGATCAAGTATTCCCCAGTACACGGCCACAACAGCTACTACAGCATCACAGAATCACAGAA
>VZTV01119203.1:2362-19667 GCA_013400875.1 Anhinga rufa | reverse complement strand
ATTGCTTGAGAGCTGTGAAATGAAAGCACGTTATGCTGATAATTTCTAGTGTACTTGCCTAACAAAATTCTAAAAATGGAGGAGTTAGTTTAAAAATACAAAATAAGGTGACAAAATTACAGTGATTCTTGGGGTGTAGGATAGGGATTGGTTTTAACTCCTAGTAACACTAGTAACTACAAGCACACTGTCAGGGGAATTTTCCTATTTGCACTTGACACTGGCTGTACTTACCTGTTCGTCACTTAAAACAAAAAGATGGGAAGATCCATTAGGTACTTGACTGATAATTTCACCTAATTTAGGAGAAAACTGGGTCCCTCAGTGATGGGACATTTTAGGATCTCAAAAGCTCCTATGTCTGCTTAAGTTTCTGAGAACTACAGCAAGAAATGAAGCAGTAAACATACAGTGGAAAGAGCATGCTGTGCACTTTCTTCAAAGTGCAATTAAGATGGATCTTAAAGTGAGGCGTGTTGAACTGCTTCTTCAAGGGCCATTGGACTAGTCTCTGTGCTGGAATGATATGTCCAGACGTCTTAGTTCAGTTGAGCAGTACAGTGACAGAATACTACTTGAGCTTGAAATGTTTATAAGAGGTAATAGTAAAACCAGCGAGCAATGAATTATAATTGTCCTGCTGGGATATGATGAAAGCCTTTATGAGAATCTCCATGTCCCAGTGGGACAGTATGGGTGGTAACTTGGAGAGATTCATAAAATGGTAGTATGACAGCTTTACAGTTGGATTAATACAGGCTTCAAAAGAAACCACAGGGTCAAAAATTACTTCCAGGCTGCAGGCTTTAAAGGCAAAAAGATCTACCATTGACATGGGCAGTTAAAAAAGAGGTGATACATAGCTGTGAAAGGAGAGCCAATGTTAGATTACTTGGGCTCCAATAACCTTTAAGATAAGATGTAATTTAATGATGCAGATACTGTGTCTAGAATTGAATTGCACCACACAGTGTGAATTATTCCAGTTACTTGATTCTTGAGGTGAAGAGTAAAGGAGTAATAAGAGGACAATTTGTGAGCTTTTTGAGGGATTGAAATAAGAAGAGTGTAATGTTTTAATACACTGGAATTGGGTAGACTTATAGGGGCTCATAAAGAAAAAGTAAGAGAAGCAAGTGAGAGATAGGTAAGAAGATGGCAGAGGGGACCTAGCCAAATAGTTTTCACACATCTCAGGAAGAGGGCATTGAGGGCAGGTTGAGAAGTTTAGACTGCTGCTTGGGCAGGGGAAACCCAGCAGAGATGTGCATTCCATTCATCTGAACGGCTCTTCTAGTAAAAACATTGCTAGACACAAGCACAGTCCAGGAATGGCAAATGATGAATGACTTAGCAAGCTATCTTGCTGGGTATTTAATCTGTGTGGTTATCTAAATAATTTGAAATGCTTCTCTTGGCCTGAGCCAGCCTGGGCAAAATGAAGTGCCATGCATTAAACCTTGTGCTATTTCAGCTCTCAGGTCCCAGCAGGGACCCAACAAGATACGGCTCCATGAAAGGTGATACTATATTAAACTAAGAGTGCAAGTTGTATCAAACTCAGCTCCAAATTCAATACAAAAAGTCATGGGTTTAGAAGGCATTTTAAATCTAGCACTAGCACTTCAGTCACTTGCTGATGTCAGTACAAAAAAAATGCTTTGTACAGCTGCTGACTGCAAGGAAGATGAGAGGTTAAATTGGGTTAGCGGAAATGAAAGACGTGCAGTGGAAGAAGTATTGGTATCAGAATGTTTACGGAATTTGTCATTAAATAACAGAAGTGTTTAAATTGGAGGGCCAATTTAAAGTGTTCCTTTTAATAATTTTTTTCCCCATTTATGTGAAATTGAAATTATTTACAAAGGTGTACAAGGAAACATTATTTTCTTCCCCTCTTAAAAAAAAAAAAGATGATGGCAAATCCATCTTAGTCTCTTACTGTTCAAGCCTTCTTGAGCTAGGGCTTGAGCCACCAATGTGTATTAGAATAATTCTGCTATTCTTACTACAGTTGATTACAGTGCTCTGTTATAAAGGGTGGAGGCACTTGGTTGTTCTCCAAAGAAAGTGAGTAATAATTGACCTAATGTACAGAGCACATGAATAACATATTCTTTTGGTAAGAAATTTATGTTTTACAGGGTGTGCTAGAGTTCACATCCCTTTTTCACATCTTCCAAAAGATTTTAAAATACTCAGCTGCTCTATTAAATTTCTAATTCAACAAATACTCAAATACAAAGTATGCATTAGATAAAGCTCTTGAGTTGAATCCAAACATTGAAAAATCTTTTAATCTGCCTTGAAAACAGCTGTTTAGAATTTTGAATAGAAATAACAACTTCCTTCAGCCTATGTTGTTGATGTCTGCTTCAGCCTCAAGCTGGGAAGAATTTATCTTTATTACTCTGATGCAAAGTCTTGCTGCCGTTGCAATGATTTGACTATCCCCAAAACATACCAGGAGTGGTAACCTGGTCCTGTTTGAAATAAATGGTAATACTTCCTTTGAATTCAGTATAATGGAGGAGAGACTCACTCAGAAGACTTGAGATGATTTTGGCACTTTTAATTGTAGTTGTCTGGAGTGCAGCTACAGGAGCTCTTATTGACATCTCCCACTACTGAGAGACTACCACTGTTCTTCATGTTTGTCTGCTGAAGGAATTCTTGATATGAGGATTGTGTTTTTTAGTGACTGAAATAATTTAAACAAATTAGATGAGTTTTGTGCATATGCACATGCAACTTCTATTCCTTGGGTAATCTTATAAAATGTTATGCAGTGACTCTGCAATAAATCCCACAGATGAAATTTCTAGTGAACTGCCCATTGCATCCAAGGAAATATCAAAAGAGTTCAAGATGGCTAACATTACAATGAACATGAAAAGCAGTAACGATTTGCCACTTATTGTAAACTATTGCCAAAACCCTGCAGGGAGTGGCTTACATTTATTCTACAACTCTTCATTTTGCTACGTCCAGAGGGTAGATTATACGTGCATTTCGTACACACGCACGTGCATGTATAATATTCAAATGTGAGCAGTATTTTAAACTCAGAGGTAGAAGTCTTACGTTGTTCAGAGAAGCGAAGCCTGGGTGAAACTTCTTAGTAACTATGGAAGTGATCCAAAACCTACTCATGTCAAAGAAAGGGATGCTCATAGACTTGGGTGGGCTTTGAATCAGTAGTCAGAGTTAACATGATCAGATCTTGTAAGCCAGGTTTCAAGAAGGTGTGCAAGGTTATTGAGAAAGCAATTAGCTCTGGGCTGTGTTACTACACACTACCATCAATCAGTAATTTTGGATAAAAGTAAGAAATGCTCAAAGGCATAAGCCGCAAATACAGAATGTGTTTTAGCAAAGATGACTCTGTTATCTGTGGCTGTAGGGTATAGAAAATACCGTTATATGGAATGCTATTTATTTAACAGCAATTCAAGATGGTAAATAAGAAATATTCTAGTAGAGAAAATAGCAAACAAAATACATACAACCTCTTTCAGTTTTATAATGTAGTGTGCTTTTTTCTTTTGGGCTTATGTGCTTCATGCACAACCTTTCATGTGATACTCTTCATTTCTAAAGTGTTTTTTGAGTGCAGGTGTGTTAATGTACCTTAGTTAACACATAGAGGATTTTGTGTATGTGTCTTCCAGCAGCCTCTGATGAAGTATAAGTAGCCCTTTTAAATTCAAAGGAGATCTTCGAATTCATTTTAGTCAGATTTAGGTTATGCTCAAATTTGAACAGATGTGGAATAGTTTTGGGCCTTCCTGTTTCCTTCTTCCATGAGATGATGTCTTTGTGGTGGTTTTTTGGGGTTTGGGTGGGATGTTTTTTGTTTTTTGTTTGTTTGTTTGTTTGTTTTTTAAGTAGTCCATATTGTGTATGGTTTGCAGTGGTGTGATACTGATGCAGAGGTGCAGACGGACAGACGGAGTACCCAGGATGCCAGTGACCCTCTATACCTCTTTTGAAGCAGAATGAGATCACAGACAGGCAGCAGGCTAGCTGCCCTGCAGAGGGGCAGCCTGATGCTCACATGAAAAATAAGCAAAATCGCTTTTGTGAAATGGACTTTTAATCAGCTGTTTAAAAGTTGCTGATCCAATTTCAAGTTCCTAATTAAATGAAATGGGGGAAGGAAAGAGATCAGCATGCTGCCAGGCAAGAGTTCCAATCTAGTGGTTATCTCATTTCAAATGTGTGGGCTAAATTACATTATCTTTATAATTTAGGTTTATAGTATATTCACACACTAATAAAAAGTTCATCTGTAAGGGCAGTTTAACCACTACAAGCTTATTTTATTTTATAAGACTAAACTATTTGATGCTTTAAAAACATTTTTCTAATGTGAATGTTATTTATCACAAGTGTAGTTGAAACTTGAAGCATAGTTATGAAAATAGATGTTCAGGCACTTTCCTGACAAGAATGATGTGGATAAAAGACATTTTTTCCAGGAGAAATCTTACTTGCCTTTTGGATATAGGGCAAAATACCTCTGATAATCAGGAAGAAGTTTTCTCTTCCACTGAAGTGTCTTAAATTATGAGCTTTCTACTGTTTTATGGGATTTTTTTTTTAAGCCACCTAAAAGTTTTCTCACAGTGCTGGTTTACAAGCAGCTGAAACTTTAGACACCACTCAGAACAGTCTGCTGTTCCATTAACATTGCTGGGAGCGATGCACATGTGTGTTGGTGACCACCTAGATTCCTATATGTTCCCATTCTATTAAAAATTAACAGAAAATATTTACTATATTTTTAAGTACACATTTAAATTGGCACTGTAATTGCTAAACCTTGGAATGCTAAACCTTGGATGCCGGAGCTCCCACAGAGGAACTTTAAACTGCATTATGCTGTACTCTGTACACTTACCCCTCTTAACTCTGCTGCTCCCCAGCAGTAGATGGGAGCTACCTCCTGCTTCCCTTCTTCTCTCTCCTCTTACCAGTTGTGGGAACCCCAAGGTGCTGCCTGCCATGTACCATTCTCTTGTACTCAGTTCCAAGCAGAAGTCTACTTTTAATACCTAAAGTGTCATTTGTCTCAGCTATGAATCTGCTTTTGGCTTGAGGGGGCTAGGGGAGTTGAATTGGATTACTGGTTTCCTAACGGCTTAATACTTCATTCAAAGCTCAGTGAAGTTAAAAGGAAAAAGATACTCAAGGGTTTCAGTGGTGTGGATCAGTTCCTATATCCAGAAGGGTAAGGTAAGCACTGAGACATTGCTCACACATGGATTACCTCACTTCTGTCCCTTCTGTGAGTCCTGATTTCTTGACAGCACCGCCTCTTAGCATCATATGAAGCAGGTACTGAGGTTGAGTTACAGAAGGAAGACTTGTTGGGGAGATAAAAATGAACAGGATGCACTTAACAGTCTGGTACTATGAAATGGAGCTTGTTCTTCTAAGAAATAATTTAAGAAATAATTCTCCTAAGAAATAATTTAAATCTATCTCTTTTACTTTTATTTTCTTTTCTTCAAAGACTAATTTTAAATCTAAAGATGGGAACACAATTAGACCTTGCCACAGTTTATTCTGCTCCACTCAATTGTTCAATTGTTGTTCTTACAGTGTAAGAAGTATTTCAGAAGACAGCACAAGTGTTTACTATCTATTAGAAATCCCTTAACTACAGTTTAAAATTTTTCCTTATTCAATACACTTAATTTTATTTCTTTGAGAGGGATAGATAGGAGCTGCCTAATTTAACAGAGAAGCAGTATGTTGTCAGTGCTGGATTAGGCCATTCTTCATGTGGCTTGTAACCCCTTTTTTATCTTATATCATCATTTATTACTGGCCTGGTGTTTATTTTTCCTGATTTAGGATTATGACATTGAACTATACAAATAATATTTGGGTACATAATTTGTACCTTATCAGCTTGAAAATATCAAATAGAAAAAGAATATGGAAATAACTCTACAAATGGGAGGAAAATGCCTTTTGGGAAAATGCATGGTTAATATCTGCAATTTGTGTAATCATTATTTATTCATATTTGATCACCCAGTGCTAGCTAGTGGATAATATTTCAGAGTGCATAGCCAGGTGGGATACTGTGGTCTACTGTATCAGTGAGATGCTCATCACATTGCTAGGACATTCTCAGGCATCTTTTTGCTTCTCTGAGCAAAGCTGCTAATGCTTGTTCCCCTGCTGCAAAGCATGGTGCTTGCTGCAGGTCACCCCGCTCCTGGGTGGAGCTGGGACTGCTCCCACTCTACTGGATACGCGGATTCCTCTCCTGGATGGCTTTGCCTGGCTGGCTGCTCTCTACTAGTTGGCTCTCCGGACCTCCTCTTTAACTAGTTAGTTGGCCAGCCTGTCCTGGCAAGCCTCCCTCTCCTGGTTGGCTGGCGAAGCTCTTGGGCTGGCCGGCCTTTTCCTTCCCTTCCCCTTCCTTTTCTCTGCTTCTCACACATGGTGTCTGCTGGCTCCCACTGTTTACTTCTCTGTGTCTCTGTGCCTCCCACTCATTTGTTAGATTTGCTTTGATCCATCCGGCCTTTTCTGCCTTCCTGTTTTTCTTCCCTCTGCTCTTTTACTGTTTTGCTTCTTTGTATCCTTGTTTCCTTCACACTTGTTCCCTGAAGGCTTTCTGCTCTGGCTTTTACCTACCTACAGGCAGCATGCGTCTTATCCAGAGCTTGCTGTCTCACTCTTGTCTGTCCATCTGATCTAGCAACCACATTACTGGCAAGTTACTAACAGAACACCGATTAGTATTATAGGTTGGAGAAACAGTTATGTTTATCACTTTTTATCTTCTATAGGCATTTTCATAACTTTCTTTATAAATCTAGCCTGTGCTTATGAAGAAATGCCTGTGATAAAATCCCAACTGAAGCACTTTGTTGTACTTCTGTGTCATCTTTCCCATAACTGTGGCTTATCAAGTATCTGTGTATTCTCTATAACTCACTGTCATCTCCCTTAGGACTCTTAGAAATGTCACAGCTCACTGTTTTAATCCAGACATCGCAATTATAACTGTAGTCTCACAAACACTTCATTATGTTAGTGTGGAATAAGTACTTTTGGGTGATCACAATGATGGGAAAGGAAGTGCAGGGAAAATTCATGGCAGTTGAAAATTTGCTGAAGACCCTGTGAGAGAAGGCATAAAATTCTGTGGCCATTCTTCTCCTGCTTGTTTCAATCTTTGTTCCAGAGTTCTTATACAGACACAGTTCCTGCTGATGGTAATTGAAGTTTTGTCTGAGTTAGGACTAGAGAAGCAGATCTCTGTTGTGAGATGCTGTAGCATGCCTCGTCATCTGTTGTTAAAAACCCAGTAAATATCTATCCTTTTTATCTCTCTTTGTTTCAAACCTATTTTCTAAGCGCTTCTTTTGCTCTTTCTCTCCGCATGACCAATGTTTTCTTTCTCCCTAATTATGGGGTACCTAATATAATAAATCACTCTAAATACTGATTAACAAGTCAGTCCCTAATGGTAACCACACAACCTCATCAACTGGAAAATACTCTCATCCCCCCATATGGGTTTTCTTCTTTCATGACAGAAATATGAATCCCACGTGAGAGGGCATTGTTCCCATGTAGCAGCCCATTCCCTTCAAGTGAATATTATCTGTCCTTCTTCTATAAGATTTTAAGAGGTTTTGGATTGCTTTTACACATGTGTATCCAGTATAGATATATTTCTGCAAAAAAAATAGTTCATAGCATCTATTGAGTTGGAAAATTAATTAGACGACCTAATTGATTGTGCATGAGTTCCTCTGTGGAATGTGTTCTGCTGCTGTTGCACTTGCCCAGCACAGAAAATCTCAGGAGCTAGTTCCTCTGGCCTTTTACTAGAAACTGAGAATTAATTGAACATTTAAAAAAAACCAAAACAAAACAAAACACAAAAACATAAAAAACCACCCCAAACTAACAAAAAAACCTTGAAGGGTCTTAACACAAAAAACATTACATGAAAGATCTTTACTCATTTTATTACAGTAATGCCAAGAAGCCTGAACTCAGCTTGAGGTTTCCTTTATCATTCACAAAACACACAAGTCTGTCTCAAAGGCTGTGTAGTCTGAAGAGGAAAAAACCCCAACAGCATCCAGAAGTATTGGCAGCCCCACGTTACATGTGGGGAGCTAATATACAGGGAGATTAAGTCACTTGTGTAAGGACGTACAGGGAGCCTGTAGTGGAGTCTGAAACTGAACCCAGGTCATCTCAGTCCCAGCCAAGTGTCTCAACCACAAGACTATCCCTTCTCTTCAGTATGTCAGTGTAGAAAGTAGGCCAAAAAGCAGTTTCCATCCTTTTATACACAGCATTTTGTAAGGCTGTGAAGTATTATGTATTAGACAGGCATCTGGATCAACAGCAGTTTCTGTGGATACTTTTATCTGTAAACAGAAGCAAAGCCTGTAAGGGCTTTGTAAATTTTACATAAATTATTATTTTATCTATAAATAACATAGTTAAATCTATAAATACTGTAGTTAATTTCAAGGCATTTTAATGATTTTTAAGCATAGAAATGTATTTAAAGGACTTCTGTGTTCTGTGGCTCTCTAATTTTCATATGTACTAGTTGTACATCATGATGCATTAGCAGTGATGCGTAGCTACACCGGGCTATGTAGCATGTTACATCATGCAGTGTAAGCTGAGAAAGGAAGGCTCGGTTCTCATGACAGGCTAACGACCCGTGTTACTCAAAGGTTAAGTACTCCTGTGTTGGGAGTAAGGCTTGCAGTTTGCTGACCTAAATCTGAGTGATTCCTATTATGTTGAGTATTTACTTATCTTTTAGAGAATCTTTGTGTAGCCAGAGTGTAACAAAACTTCCGCTTTAATCTTTTGTACCCCAAATGGAAGGAAAAAAACCAACCAAACAAAAAAGAGTGCAAGTATGTGCAGATATAAATGCATGTTTACCCATTATCCTCCTCCAACTGGGATCTCCCATTTTTGTATGAAATCAGCATTACTGTGTTGAAGTATACAAAGAACAGGCCAAAGCTGTTCGTTCCCCTCAGTGCCCTAGCTAGCTGTTCACAGACACCTAGCTCATTTGCTGAACCCCTGATTCCTTTCTCCCATGTCCCCCCAAATAAAAATCACTTATCTGGTTCTCACTGACATATGTTCTGGAGCACCACTTTTATGAACTCCATTAATTGAAACCATCTATTCCAGATGTTCTGTGCATTTATATAGATAAATTTCAGTGATTGTCATGGCAAAAAATAAAATCAGCCTTGAAGGACCACTGGGATTTATACGGCATGGAGGTGAGAGAAACCTTGTTTTTCAACCCAGAATCTCTAAAATAAGTAGTGAGAAATCATCCAAAACTGTTCGGCAATCGGTGTAATGGACCGTTCAGTACAAACTATGGTTTCCAAGATTCTGATGCTATTCCCCGTGAGGACATAATTAGTAAAATACAATTGGAGTGTGTCACTTTTGGTTGAGCCAGTATGGCCCAGCTTTTGGAAAGAGGCCTCTGAAGCTGGGTGGATCTCTTCTCTTCCCCTCACCCCACTGATGCTGGCTGTTTTCTATGTGTGGGTGTGTGCACATACAGTCACATGCAACAGGATTCCCCCACTGAATTGTCCTCTTCTCATCAAAGTCAATGAGTCTAACTCTTTATTTGTAACTGGGACCTGGACTTCATGCTGGCTGTCCATGTCTGGGCATCTACAAAACCAACAAGTCCTATCTAATAGGAAGAAACCAGAAATCTGTTAGGATTTCAGTCTCAGAGCTTGAATGTTCATGTTCAAGGTACTCAGGCTGGTGACTGTTTCCCAAGTTTTAATTATTTGCCCCATGTGCAGAGGCCAATGAAATCTTAGGACCTGGCATTCCCATCAAGAGACGCCAATTTCCAGTGCTGAGGTAAAAATAGATCTGCAATACCTGTTACAGTAAAATAAAGTGTGCACAGCAAGGGTGACAAATAAGAAAAGGCCAAGGGCATCAGCGTGGATGCCATTAAAAAGAAGTCACAGAATCACAGAATGGTAGGGGTTGGATGTGACCTCTGGAGATCATCTTGTCCAACCCCCCTGCGTGAGCAGGCACACCTAGAGCAGGGGGCACAGGACCGTGTCCAGGCGGGGTTTGAATGTCTCCAGGGAATGAGACTCTACAACCTCTCTGGGCAGCCTGTGCCACTGCTCTGTCACCCTCACAGTAAAGAAGTTTTTTCTCATATTTAGGTGGAACTTCCTAACCAAGCAGCTCTCTGTCCTTCTTGAACTGGGGGACCCAGAACTGGACACAGCACTCCAGATGCGGCCTCACCAGGGCAGAGCAGAGGGGCAGGATGGCCTCCCTCGACCTGCTGGCCACACTCCTTCTAATGCACCCCAGGACACCATTGGCCTTCTTGGCCCCGAGGGCACAGCGCTGGCTCAGGGTCACTTGCTGCCCACCAGCACTCCCAGGGCCTTCTCAGCAGAGCTGCTTTCCAGCAGGTCAGCCCCCAGCCTGTACTGGTGCCTGGGGTTGTTCCTCCCCAGGTTCAGGACCTTGCACTTGCTCTTGTTGAATTTCATGAGGTTCTCCTCAGCCCAGCTCTCCAGCCTGCCAAGATCTCACTGGATGGCAGCACAGCCTTCCAGCGTGTCACCCACTCCTCATCAGCGAACTTTTTGAGGTTATGTTAAACAATGTGCTAAGAATGTGGAGTTGCTTCAATAGAGTAAAAGCACAAAGTTTCCCATGTTTGCCTAGAGTGTTCATGGTAATTCAAAATCTTTCAGAAAGACTTGCAATTTTTCTCAACCAATATGTTAAGTTAAGAAATAAAATAAAATGTGCTCTTCATTACATCACTAACAGGAGAGTCAGTAAAGATCTTTTGCTTTTCTTGCCTGCAGCATGCAAGTAAGAAGGGAACTTGACCCTAAGTTTGACAATCGTCTGTGGATTCATGTCTGTCCTTTTTTTTTCTGTTTTAAGGTACTTAATTATGATTAGTTCTGTACTCTCTCACTGCTTGGGGAAATCAGGCTTTTGCTGTAGTTTTAACAAAGAGTATTTAATCGACAGTTGTTGTAAGTAGTTTCTATAATCCTTGAATTAAATATATGATGAATGCAGAAAGTCCTCAGTCACTTGAGGCCAGTCATTCATTGACTTTGGGAGACATCTACTCATTAGTGCTAAGCAAAGAGAAGACTGCTTCAACCAAGTGGTCAACAAAGACAGGAATGATAGTAAACCTTAAAGAAATAATATGAGTTTACTTGTTGAAATTAAATACTAATATATCTGATGTTCTTTGGCTCTTTCCAGTAAATGTAGAAGTGTAGAAGCTCTGTGAGTACCTTAGATTTTCTGAAGATCATTCACAGTTAGCAAAAGAGTAATTTAATGCTTTAGTAAATATTACAGGAAAGTGTTAAAGAAGAGAGAACCCTAGACTTGTTGAAAACCTGTAGAATGCAAAGACGACCAGAAGAATAATAACGGAGAGGTAGGATCCATGGTAATATCTCCAGAATTGTAAAAAAAATTAAAAGTAATGAAACACACGAGTGTTAGCATCTCATGTAGTTTATATTGGTGCGTATAATATATATATTTAATAAAATTATACTTGCTTAGTTGAAAACATTTGTGAGTCAAGGGTTAGATTATTCTCCTTCTTGGAAAGAGATGCTTCCTATTTCTAGCAATAGGTATTGAATACATGAGATAATTCCAGAATTACAGCACGTGCTCTGTAACATTTCAACAGAGATACCATCAGACTTATTCAGAGTTAAGTAGTGCATGTTATTACTGTGTTTATTTTTGGACCACAGTCTTAATGCAAATCCCATATATGTGGTTATGCAAAATGCGCCAGATTCTGGTCATGATTACACTGGTGTACACACAGAGTGATGCCACAGTTTCATTGAGGAAGGAATCTGATCCTGTAACACAGAGGGTTGCATGGTATTTCAATTAAGTAGTTGATGTGTTTCACCATAGAGTTGGAGGTGAGACATTAGTGTCTGAAGCAATTTTTGTACGTTATTGGCTTAAATTTGTAACACTTTCTGAGGCTTTTCAGGAGGTTATTGTGCAGTCATGAAATTAAATAATTGTTAAAATATTTCTGTGAAAATCAAAATACTGTATGTTATTGTTTTTCAGATATTTTTTGTGTCTTTTTAGCTGTCTATTTACAACATAAAAGTCTGTGTTACAACCTTACTCAAAAACAACGGTGTTAGTTATTCCAAAGCCTTCAGGCTATTAAAAAAAAAAGTCAGTATTTACATCACATCAAATCTGTCATCACTAGAATCATATCACTAAAAATACATGTATATGATAACTATTGAGAACACAAAAACCTGGGCAAGTGCCTGGCTGAAGAAATTTGGTCAGGGAACTGCCTGCTATGTGGAGAAGAGTCTTCATGGGAATACAATCTGCATGCTCCTTGCTTTCATTTGGTAGAAGTTTTCCACTGCCATAATTTCTCAGGAGTGCTGGTCCTTTTGGGCTAGGGCAAAGAGAGAGCTTGCTTAGGACAAGCCAGATGATTCCTGGCAGCTATTATAAAGGAGTAAGAAGAAATTGTTGATTGCTCTAATTACCTTATTAAATAGCTGCCAGGACTTTAAAGTTCTGCATTCTGTTAAGACCACAAAAGTTATTTCTCCATGTGTCATTATGATAATATATACTTGCCAACACCCATCACACCAATACTTACCATCATTATTACATTTACTGCCTTCCCTTTAAGTGATCCACACTCAAAGCGAGTCGACTTCTCACTATTCCTGCTGTATGTTTACTCATTGTATTTCACTTAGCTTGAGCAGTGAAATTGGCTCCCTTCCTCCCTCTCACCTCCCCTTTTTATTTATAACTTGTTTTCAGTTCTGGACTGAGTTTCATTCCAGTGCTCTGCAGTTGTATTGTGTTTCATGACACTGCAGAGGAACATTTATATTTTAGGGAAAAAAAGGTTATTTCTAATGTATTGTACCATTCCCTCTTCTTTTTAAATGTGAGCACTATCTCTTTAAATCTTGTGTGTTGCATTGTCTGAAAGCATTTTCCCTTTCTTTGGATGTTGGTCTATTTAGTATACTGTAAATTGTTAGGATCTATTTTTCTTACACAGTTTGAACAACTTTTGGATAGTCTCAGTTATTTTATAGTCAGCATCTTCCAGAGCCAGAGAGAAGAAATATACAGGACTCGTCTACTAGCTTTGTCTTTACCTTGCTATTTAATAGTTAATACTTTGTGGTATGTTAAGAGAGTTTCTATAACGTGGCACTTCTTAAGAACTCTTTAAAAAGTAGTAATAAACTTCAGCCAACGTGTTCTTTTTAAGTGAAACTTCCAGAGTTCTTCAACTGAATCCATTCTCCTTAATAATCATCTGGTCCTGACAATAAATATGTCACCAAAGTTAGTTACTTTTTTGCAAAAAGAGAGATGGAAATCAACTCTGAATTTTATTTCATTGTTGCTAGCCTGTGAAAGAAATTGGAAAAATTAAAATCTACAAAGAAATGTTCCTTTGTAGCTTACACAGCAATGTAGGGTGGTTAGAGTTTGTCAGGTAACTGATTATTCAGAAATGAGAAGTTATTATGCATTTAGCTGCATTGCTTACTGTTTTCTTCATCATGGAAAAGAATAAAATGTGGTAACAATTTTCTGTATTTGGACTGCTGCCGCACATAATTTGGAACAACAGAGCTAAAGCCTTGATTTTGGTGAAATGCTTAGTCTGCGTGTTGGATTAAAACGTGTGCAACAAATCACTCCAATTCTATAATAATTTTTTGAACATTATTTTTTTATTATATTACTGTAATGTTATTACTTTTCAGTTACAGACTTCAAGAACTGGGTCAGTTGCAAGAACAAAATTGGCATGAAAATAGTTGTATATTTTTTCTTGAAAATGGATTGCCAAAATGCTTTTGAAAACGATCAGCCTGAATTGCTCTGTACATCAAATGCAACTGATAATGTTAGTCTCACATGGTTAGTAAGCTGTTATTTACAAGTCCTGTTCTTTAATCAGTGTCCTAGGAAGACTAGATAATATTTGCTAGATAGACATGTTAAACAGATCATCTGTGCAGAAATGGATTTGTGAAGCAGCTTACGGAATGGAAAATAAATTTAGGCTGAAGTGTGCCAGCAAGTCAATATATGAGAACAATTTGCAACTAGCAAAGGTGAGGAAGACATGCAGAAATGGGGTCATCAGAATTATGAATTAAAGGATAATATTCTTGGGGCTGGAGTATATGAGGCAGTAACTGACTTTTGTGACTGACTAATACAAAATAAAAGAGTTATGATACCAGTGGAAGTTATTTATTGCAAGTGTTAGATATGCTTCCATGGATGTTTTTTACTCTTGTTAAAATAAGGAGAGGCAACTTGGAGCTGTGATCTGTCCGCAGCACAGCTGTGGTATTTTGAGACATTTCTGTTGCCAGATTTATACCCCTGCCAGAAGCAGTGCCTGAATGGTTGCACTCCGAGTCCCCAGTTCCAGTGACATCTTAGCACTAGCCAGTGTTAAATCTCAGCAGTTTGAGCTCTGTGCTGCACTGTGTGCTGAAGCAGCTGGAAAAGGGTCTTGTTAATATGTGAAACCATCTCTGGCACTGGAAGGGAGCAGACAGAAGTGGCATAGTGATAATTTCTTCACATACCACAGCTAAACCTACCAAACCTCACTGGTAAGAAGTGTTAGACATCATAGGAAATAAGTTTTAAAATATTTACAAAGTTTTGTTTTCTTTCCTTCTGAACACTCTCTGATATCTTTGCCATGTACTTTCCAATGATGACACATTGGGATCTGACTGGGGTGAGTAATGGTGTCTGGCTGGGGGAGGAGAGGACAGGGAGTGCATAACAGTGAGTAATTATTTAAGGAAATGGCCCATGTGGAAAAAAGAGTGTTGTGATTGGATGCGTTTATCAACTAGCATTTCAGTGTCACCTGTGAATGGAGAATTATTGTGTCTGACTTTTTAAATGGTTGGAAGTCAGTGCATTGAGTTAACATGGGAATGTTGTGTTGTGTGTCTGGTCTTGATTCAGTCTGTGAAGTGAGATGTGTGATGTGTCCCCTATTAGGAAAGATGGAGGTAAATAATACTTACCCCATGGGTTCCTAGGCATGGTCATTCACTTTGCTGACCAGCACTTCAAAGCCACAAAGTCCTGTATGCAAAACATGATTTCATGATAGCCTACAAGCAACTGAAAGGGACATTTTGCAAGCACATTGCCCTTCCCTATTTCTCTGTGTGTGACACATATTAATCTTTTGGGAGGGGTATGTGTGTAAAGCATTCTGTTTGTTCTCTCTGTCCTTATCAGGAGATTTTAGTATGTCTGAAGATACGTAGAATCACTTTGAAGGACTTTTGGAAATTGAGCCTGAAATGCTAAACCTCTGTGTTCTGTAACCCTCTGTGCTGTGGTGGTGCTTACTGCTACAGTCAGCTTGGTCATGCTGTGCTCTTGTGTCAGTTTTGAGACTTTCTGTAATTCCTGAAATTTTACTGCAAAAATTCTAATTTCAGGCACAGCAGATCCTGTCTCCTGAAAATGAGACACATGGTGTTTTTCTCCATCATCTTTAAATGTATTGCTACCTTCTCTGAAGAGAAGGAAATGACTGAAGTACAGCAAAACATACAGTGATGGAAGCTGTGTTTTTCCATTAACAGTATAATTGTTTGTATAGTGAGAGGTATCACATGGTTTCCAATCCTGTCAAGAAACACGGCTTTCTCAAAGAACCAAAATTTTAGGAGTTGGTATTTATTGTCATATCCATGCTGCCATTGTGTCACTGTTTATTTCAGATTTTAGATCAGGGTATCTGACATACATTTTTTCCATTCCTGGTTTTTAAACTCAGGAAAAGTGATATGAGGTTTTTTTGTGCAAGCACACCTGAATCAGCTTAGGTAAATACGATTATATTTGCATATTTTTAGGATTCATTTAAGATTCTTCATTCATGGCTCAATGAAAGCTAATTTTTTAAAACACTGTCTTTATCACTGTTCCAAAAACATAATTTGCTTGATGTCATTCCCATATCATTCTCTTTGGTGACATTTGAGTTGATACATTCAGAGTTCCCTTCTCTCCTATTACTTTTTCCAGTATATAAGTTTCCAGCCACTGGTCATTTTTGGAAACTCCTTTGGAAATCCCATCATTGATTTTTCTAATCCTAATCCTACTTTTTTCTAATCTAAAAGTTGTGTTTAAGGCAAATTTTCCCCCTCTGTAACAAAGATGTGATATCTTTTCTTATATATAGCATTCTCAGCACCTGCCATTCTAGGCCAGGGAAAGAGGGAAACTTGATTTCTCATACTGTTCCTGCAGCAGAGTGCTGCATTTTAATTACCCAGTATTTTTTTTTCTGCTTATAACTGCATAGTTACTTGTTCTCTCACCATTTAAAATTCCTGTTTGTACTTTAAGAATGCCATTGAAAAACAGAATTGCTATACAATTCTTTTTTTTTTTTCTCCATTAGAAATACACATTTTGGATGCTTGAGAAAAAATAGTTGAAATTTGCCCGAAGTCATGTGCTGTGTTAAAAGGATTCTGCTACTTGAAACTCAGACCCACAGCCGTTTAGCTAGCATTATTCTTTGGCTGTGTGAGATCAGTTTCCAAAAGAGCATTTTCAGGTACAACTGGTTGTGATTCTTTTTTCTGACAGCTGGCCAAGCAGTGGCATGAGCCATCAAGTGCAGTGGGTCACACGTGAGCAGCACTGAGTAGGCTTTGCAGAGATGAGACTGGGTTTCTGCCTTGTGCAGTCTCAATTCCAATGTTCCTCTTTTATCCCCAGCTGGTAAAAAAACCCCAACCAACCCACCAAACAGCAGAAACAAAAATGCCGCTAGGCAGGAAAGTAAGTTGTAATAAGGATCAGCTTTAAGATACTTCACTTGCCTTAGAGCCCTTTCTGACCTTTCTTCCATTCTTTGTATGATAATAGAATATTCTTTCTTTCCCCTTTCCCTGTACTAAAGAAAGGGAAAGTTGCCAGTTTGCATTGCTGAGGGTGGTTTCAGTTACACAGCAGTCTTGGCTGGATTTGGGGGTTCATGCAGAATTTACCCATGTGAAGTGCTAACAGCTAGGAGGAATGCTTCCTCCCTCTAAGCAATGTTCTGGGTTTGCTGCTCAGCCAGTGTGCAGCACAAGGTAATGTGTGAGTTGTGCATGCTGTGTGCTGGGAACTGGAAAAGCAGCAC
>VZTV01119196.1:0-12378 GCA_013400875.1 Anhinga rufa | reverse complement strand
GGGAGGCATAACTGAAGCTTCACACACACCATAGCTATGAAGACAACAAAATAGCTGCAGACATATAAATACAGATGGGCACCAGATTCTAGAGCAGTTGCCTCCAAATACGGCAGGTGACCACAGGCAGCGAAGCAAGAACACAGAAAGTGGTTCCCAGCTGGCACCACTATTTGTTTTCAAATTTAAAAAATAGGTAAAACTATAGTGCCTGCCAAGTTATTAGAAAACTTGATGCTTTACTGTTCCAGTGGCCCAGAATTTTTGCAAGTCTCTGCTTAGACAATACCACCAACCAATTTTTATATTCCTACACATACACCAGTGCTCTGAGAAAGAGCTGAAAACCTCAGCTTATGTATCTATCACACACTTCCTAAAAACATCTCTTCAAAATACACTACCAAATGTGTTTGATATCAGATACCCGGTGCTACAAAGCAAGTGAACATTGCTAGATGTTACTTTATGCTCTACAGACTTTCTGCATTAACCATTACCTTATATCACTATTAAAAAGCAAATACTGTAAGAGTAAATATCCTACAGAATGAGCCTTTGCATTTAAGTTTCATAAAATCATCTTCAGTCATTAAGGTTTTTTTTGCATAGCAGCAATCTCTGTGTCTACTGCTGTTTGCAGTGTGAGTACCTTCAGCTTAGTAGTAACTTCCTGAACACATACTTGCATGCTTTCACCATTTCCAACCTACAATGCCTGACACACTTTTCCAAGTTTGACTAAATGGTATCGAGTTTGTTTTTAAACATTTAAAGATGTTTCAGTTCATAAGGCATTTTAGTTTATAGTATCTCCTGTAAGGGGCAGGGAGAAACCACAGCTTAGTTTAACTTCACACACACACACGTTTTTGGCATAAGTGAAATTACAGCTATTTGATCTTTGTGTAAAGGAAATAGGAAATATATTTCTTAAGTATTGACTTCCATATTCTCGTTCTCTAAGCCACAAAATGTTCTAATGTGGTCACCTCATCTTCAGTTATTTACAACAAAGATTATTGGCAACTATCATACGTGCCGTATTTTAAAGACCCCATCCTTTCAAACTCCTTCCCTCCTTCAAAAGCAGCCTTGAACTCTGTGTTAAAAGATGTCCTACTCAACATTCTTCTAGAACTTTGCTTTGTGATGCCTTTACAAAGCAAAAATTTTGTTTTATAAACAAAATATTCTACTTCATAAAGTAAAAACAATCAGCTTCATAAAAGCACCCAGCCTATAATTTGTATGTTAACTGTTCCAACATTCAATATTTCTGGCAGTTATTTTGTAACACTAACATAGTAAAACTGATTACTCTCAAACTCTTTGTCTTCATCATTAGGGTACGTTTGTAAAATACTTATATTCCAGCACATAAAATATTTGCATGTGGTCACAAACCAAACATCCTTGACTTACCACTTACGATCATTGTACATTCTATTAATTCTATCCCATTCCGCATTCAGCTGGGTTAGTGCATCTCCTATTTGTATCGCCTCAGGTCCAGATGCTTCTAATATAACATCAGGCTGCTTCTCATGTATGACTGCAATTTGATCCCCAAGTTTATCCAAAATATCTTTAATGTTCTGCAAGCATAGTAATGACACAAGCAATTAGCAAAGTCAACACCAGCAGGAAATAAAAAATAAAAATAAAAAAAAGACCAAAAAGTAATCTCTTCAAAACACTGGCCCAAAAAAAAAAAAAAATCAGTATCTACAGTAAGACCATGACCATCAGCATCAGCAGTTTACAGATTCAGTTTTAGCAACTGAACTGAATAGGCCATCATGCCTTTTTAAGCATGTGTCCTCAGTTTTTTATGAAGAGGATTAAATATTTTATAAATCCAATCTGTTCCTGAGATAAAGGGGCATACCATATTTCAAAACAGCAGTATCTTCATTATTGAACAAATCTGCCCCTGTGTCATGAAGACACTGTACATATTTCTTCCTCATGTAAAAAATGAGCCACAAAACGTGACTTTATTATGCGTCACGTAACCTCCCATATCTACAGAACTGCAAAAGCATAAGCTACATAAAAGTTTTAGATTTAAATTACAAAGTTAAAGCAATATCTCAAATATCATTGAACTATGATGTGAAAATACCTTTAAACCAGATGCTGTTGTAAGACTGCCTTGGTATTCAGAGGACAAACAGTCCATGCAAACAGTGGAATTTACTTATCTTTTTTAATTTAAAACAGTAACACTTCTAAAAATTCTATGCTCTGCTATTTGCTTCTTCTGAAAACAGCCTTAGAATATACCAAGATTTCAAAATCAGACGAGACCCCCTGCACCAAAATTAAGTCTTTTACGCCCATCTTAACATAAACACTCCTAATTGCACTTAAGGGAGCACAGAAGCAGAGCAAACAGGGACAAGAGAATCTCATCAAAAAAGAAGAGTCACCCACTTTGTCAAAGGTTGGCATCATTCCCCTATTTGCTTTTGAAAACTATGCCAAAAAACAAATATGAAAAATTAAAGCATGTACATGGCATAAGGAAAAGCAGGTTGGAAAAGTGGACTGAAATTCTGAAAAGCTTTTAAAGGGTGAGAGGCAAAGCCTGACTACCTCAAATATAGGAGCACATGGACCCCACTATGCTTCCCAACCCACACAGGTACATCTCCACTGCACCACACCATGTGCAATTCCCAACTCCAATGGATATTTTCTGTGGAAACCTCTGTATTGTGCTCCTTTGCACGCTCAAAACTAACCAGGACTCAAACTTCTACATACTTAACTCACATTTGACAGCAGGATTCAATATTTTCCAACATACTTTCTTCACCCCCTTTTGAAGAAGGGTAAATCCTCAACTACTTCCTCACTATTAATCCCACAGGTGAATCCACTGCCTGGCAATGTGGAGAAGTGGGAGCTTAAAATTAAGCACATATTGATGCTTTGCTAATCAGAACAGGTACCACTGTCTTGTGGCCTCATATATAGCTTTATACAGAAGTCAAGAATCTCCCCTTCTCCCCCTTCCCATGTGAACAATTGTTTTCACGTGACACAGAACAGCAGATAACCAGATAACCAAGCAGGTCTGTGATGAAAACCACAACAGTTTCTCCAACAAAAGAAGTCAAACCCTTCTCCCCCAAACTTGCGCCCAGCTTCAATGCTGCTCCATTTTGTATGCAGATTCTGCATAAAAGAAAAACTATCCACAAAACTGTCTCATTATTTAATTTTCAGTGCATATTGATCCAGTATATACCAAGCAAAAATACAAACACAGCTATACAGTTGCTAAGGTGGTCTTTTTTCTTCTGCTATTCCCTTCTCCCATTCTTCCCGCTGAATATAATGCTTAGGCATGCAGTACCTTCAGTGCATCTTCTTGAGTTGAAAAATCCTCATAGATGCCAGTATTTAGCTCTGGTGCATTCAGCAGCAGTTCAACATCAGCCATGGCCAGCAAGACTTTGTTGATTTCAACCAAGTATTCTGCCGAAAAAGGCAAGGTCCTACCCCCTGCGGCAAAGTGGCCTTTTAACCTCTGCTGGACAGGGATTGCCTAAAAACATGAAAGTTCATTTTGTATTTCAAAGAACAGGCCATGTTATGGAAAAAAAACACCACACACTAAATCAGTAGACTATATTCTGAATAAGTACTTTTCTACATTAAAAGACAAAGGCCTTTCTATCAAAGTTACATAAATTCAGAAAGCTGCAAGTCCCAGAGAGAACTGTTTCTACATTTATAAAAAAAAAAGTTAGAAAACAGTAGATATCACAATGACCCTGTATTATTCTTTATTAAAACTCTGGGGAGTGGGAAGGGCACTGCTGTTTCTCTCACCTTGATCCTTACCATTTCCAGAAATTACATGTCTTGATCAAGCCTGTGTCTAGCTGTGATTATAACCCACTGCCTGCTTCCTTCATCAAGGACTCCCAGAAGTTACCAATTTCCTAAAGCAGACTTTTCTCCTCTCCACATTCTTTTCAATAAGCATCCCCACCCACATTTCTCAACCATTTTTTAAAAATTAATTAGTGCTCCAGCAGTACCACAATATGCTTTTTGCAGCAATAAGAGGCACTAACTGCTCAAGAGCTTGGCAGTTGTTATCTGCTCTGGCTGTAAGACCAGGCTATCTAGCCAAGTACCATGTTAGCAGATAAGAAAACAGGAACAGTAATTTAATGCAGCTTTTTCTTGGAATATAAAAGATGGCCTGAATCTAAAGCATTAGGAAGCCAGCTGCAAGAAACTATACTCTGCCATGCCTGGCAAAGGTAGTAGAGGCAGGTGAAGCAGATACTCTGAAGACTGAAAGCAGTTTTTTGCTGAAAAGGCCTCTTGTCCAACAGGACTCCGTTACCATCTCTGAAGACGGACCAGTTCTTTAAAATCAGCAATGAAAAAGTAAACCCACCTCCAAATATTGAGGAATTCAAGCAACTTCTAAGCCATCATCCTGTACTCGGTGAATTTGAGTCAACCAAGACAGAAGCACTTGACTGTATGATTTACTAATAGCTGAGAATACACTTAAGAGTGTGAAGAATAAACATATGTTCACAGCAATTTCAGCCAGTGAATTTTACTTTGCAATTCATCTGGGCTGGATGCACACATGCAAATTGCTAGCAGAGCAGACAACCAGTAAAATATTAAACCCCACTAACAAAGTTGTTTGTAACCACCTGTCTGTATCTTCTTCCTCTACATGTTTCCAATTTCAAATGTCACTCACACTAACTGGAATCTAACATATGCAGCATGTGTAGTTCAAAAGAAAAAAGGTCTGCAGCAGAAAAGGTTTGTTTGCATATTCATTCAGGATTTCTGCTCATGCACTGAATGCTCCCAAGGATTTTATTTGGTTTGTGCTGGTTTAGGGCTTTTTGGTTTCTTTTGTTTTTTAAAGTAGACAGTTATCCCTGTATTGAAACTGGGGACACAGTTGTACTTCTACAAGACCTTTACCACCAAACATGGTATCTTTTTAGTCAGTCATTCATTGCACACCAAAGAAATAGAAGTACAGGCACATAAGCACAAATTAAGTCGACTGAAAACAAGTATTACAGACAAGCATCATAAAATACTCTGCATTGCTTTTGATTCAGTAACAGAAGAGCAAGCAAGCACCACAAAACCATAAACTATTCCATATGCTTCAGTTACAAATCCAGCATCTTCGTCCCTGATGCTCCCCAAGCACATTTTCTTGAGGCACTGTATATATTCTGCCAGCTTCCATTGCTGAGATTTCAAGCAAAAGCCCAAGGCTTAGACAGTGGTATGATTTCCTGTGGAAGGAGAGGCCCCGGTTCCACAGAAATTAGGCAAAGCTTGTGCAACTCAAAAGTCTAGCAATGTGGAATAAGCCTGGGTTTGAACAAACACCAGGACACCTGCTGCAGTACTGCTGCCTGCAGCATCTTCACAAGGTGTTCTCTGCTGTGGTTCAGCCCCAGTCAGCAACCGAGCACCACGCAGCCCCTCGCTCGCTCCCCCCACCCCTGTGGGATGGGGGAGAGAATCGGGAGAGTAAAAGTAAGAAAACTCATGGGTTGAGATAAGAACAGTTTAATAATTAATATAATAAAATAAAATAAAGCAATACCAAAAGTAAAATAATAATTAATATTAATNCCCCGCCCCCCAGCCCCCGCTGCCTGGGCGCCGCGACTCCGCGACCGCGACACCGTTCCCGCACTAGATCCAAAACACGCCGCGCCGGCTGCGGCGAGGCGAGCCAACTCCATGCCAGGCAAACCCACGACACTCCCCATCGCCCCGCAAGCCCCATTCTCACTCAGGCGACCCCCCGGAGCCTGGACTTCGCTCAAATGAGCACGGCACTGCACTTCACTATCTTTTTCTTTACACACATTGCTTTATCTCCCCTCAGAAAAAACTTGCACAAGATTTAGAGCAGCATCTGCTGCCACGCAGCAAACTTGTTTTCCACCCGTTGCCAACACGGCCATGTACTGCCACTTGCTTTTGCGCGGCAGATCCTCCCGGTGCCCCTCCGGCAGAGCACACCTCCTCACGCACCTCCGCCAGCTGCCGCCCCTCACGGAGATGACGTTTCCTCCTTTCACAACCCTCCTTCGTGAAGGTGAACATATGTAAGCGTTACAAACACAGTCGTGCTTTACTACAGCTGAGTTTTAATTGTTCAGCTGTTCTCTACCTTGCATTGCAGACCAGCAGCTTCTACAATGCAGCATAAAGCACTAAAAAAAAGGAAGAGCAGAAGTTTGGTGTAACTGGCTTACACAAATCACACCTAAACATCACAGAAGCTGGTTTTTAGGTTTTGGGTTTTTTTTTAAAAAATTAAATTAAAAAACAGGCAAGCAAAATCTTCTGTTAAGCACCCACAAAAAGTTAATAAAAGGTTATTTAGGAGAAGATATAACTGGATGACTTAATAACCCTTTTCAACTTTAATTTCAGTGGTGACAGAGCATGTTTATTAAATTTGGTCTCTCTTTAAATACTAGGAAAAAATGTAGGACTGGGGGAAAAAGGGCAATACTCAGTTACTAGTGTACATTCTACCAGTAAGGCCTCTCAATGAGAGCTGCTAAAAATCATTTTAATTCAGTGGTCAAATAAAAATGTTTCCTCCCATACTTGGCATCTACTTTGACCTGCAATTCAGAATTTGGTTTCACATTTTCTTCCCTTTTCCCCTTTTCCACTTAAATATATTCTGAAACAAAATCTATCAAAGATTCAACTCAAGGAGACACTCTGACCTGCTTCCAAGTGGATTTTGGAAAATACTGCCTAAGAAATTGACATAAAGTTAATTCACCCTGCTCGACCACATAAACATTTTAACCAAAAGTGTTTACCCAGTCTCATCTCAGATCACCACACTTTACTTATCATCTTTGCAAATAAATACTCTTTTGATTAGAAGTGCTCACTTTTTAACCATTCCTTGCCCCTTCTCTTTCATGCTCCCAGTATTTCATAGCCAATTTTCTAGGAAAAGGTTTTCCAAAGCTTAAAATCTCATGTCTGTGTTATTTGTTCTGGGTTGATAAATGTGGTCAAGTAAGCAACATATTTGTGGGCAGTGTAGTTAATGGTTCATATTTAAGTAACCCAGAACCTTCCCTATAAAAAGCAAAATAGGCAAACAAACATGTTTTCTTTATTACAGGAATAATACTTCAAGAGCCTTCAAGATGGTGTCTGTTTCAGTTTATAGGACAAATTGCACTGTGCCTGCAACAGCAAATTCACCATCTGCAAAATTATCATTTTCTCTTCAAAAGAGTTTTCTAAAACCTGGAAGAATCTCTCAGGAAGTTTAGTCAACTAATTACCTCTGCAATTTAAGGTTTAATTTTTCCTCTCCTTCACTCCGAGCCAAATCAGAATAGAGCAATTTAAATGAATACTAAAGCAAGGTTAGAAAAGAAGGAACTCAAGGAGATACAAACTTCCAACGCAGGCTTTTCTAGCTAGCGGATCTGTGGCAAAACAAGGGTTATTCAGAACTACCTGCTATGCAGAAGGGTTACTAATATTTCAGAGACACTTAACTCCATAATCCCTAGAAGCATACATGATGAGAAATATTTATGATCCAGATGCTTCCAGCAAATCAATATACATATATATATATGACCTTCAAGCACCATAAGTAAGTCTTCTCCACACTCACTTACAAAAATGTAAATACTGTATTGCGTAAGACCTTAATTGGAGTCTACTCTCCAGCTCGGCAGCTTAAATCTTTCTTTCCCTCCCTGTTTGTTCACTTCAAACACTAGGTTCTCATCTTCTGGTCACTGCACCTTCCTTACATCAAGGTGAGGGGCTGAGCCAGCTGCACACCAGTGTGTCAAGAATTCATTCAGTGCTTCTCAGTCCTGAGCTGAGATGAGCAAAAAGCTCTGCAATTTGCTGTTTGGTAGTCTGGACACCTTATGGATACATCCAGGGTTTCCCTTCCCCACCTTCATCAGCCATCCCTACTGACTAAAGACAGGGGAGGGAGGGTGTTTAAGCACAGGATAGGTAGTAAAAATTGGAGAGGGGCAGTTTCTGTTGCAGAATTTTAGCATTAGGGTCCCCCCTGGTGCTGAGGGTAAGTCAAGTCTGGTGGCTTAAAGAAAATTCTGGGGTGACAGTGTTAATCTAAAATCTTGATGGTATTTCAGAACACTTTCTCCCTTTCTTCAGAACTTTTCTTTGGTATTCAAGATCAATTAGTAAAGCAGGTGAAAGAACAAGCCATAAGAGTAAAATTAGGTCACCTGAGACAGCTGGCTTACCACTCAACTATCAGAAGGCTAGAGGTACAGGCATGTGAAGCAAAAGCAGCAGTTTCCAAGTTTCTCAGCAGTAATGAAAACTGCTGTGGTTCCTTTCTGAAAGCCTAGCTGACTCAGCCAGACTAGAAACTACATCTGGAAGTATAAGGATATTTTTACACAACTTAACTAATTCTGAGCAAAGAAAACACTTCTCCATCAATAGTCTATTGTAATTGCTATGGTAATCCATATTTATATGCTATTCTGCATTCAGCACCCAGATACCAAGATGCAATAATCCAGGAATGGATCCAGCAGTGCCAGGGATTAGCTGCAGTATATCCCCAAAGAAAAGGGCTTTATAGGAGGCAAAGGATCTTCCTTAGAGAAGAAGGTCAACCTACAGTGAGACCACCAGTGACAAGGAAGACCAGTGGCACAACTAGACCACTCCCATTAGCAAAGAACCATCCAGGTGCACCTTTTTCCCCTCTTCAATTTGGTAATTGAGTCACTCAAAGCAGCTGACAGTCAAACAGAAAAACTAAATCATGTTGATTTACTTTAAATGTGTATGGATCCCCATCTCCTTCAAACAAATTCCCTGGCATCAGTCAGGTCCCAAGGAGCTTGCGTGCAAGTACCATGGTATACCAGCAGTGACCACTGGGGACCCAACAGAGCAGTCACATGACAGCCAGTTAAACAGACCCTGGGGCCATCTTTGCTGCCCAGCTCTGCTTCTCTAAAGAGAAGCAGATTTGAAAGGTCTTTCATAGCTGATACTGAAAAGCCCATATGACCAAGGAGAACAGAGCATCTGCCATAGGTCTACAGCTATCACAGGCAGCTGAAGCCACACCCTACTACAGCTGTGAATGAAGAGCACCATATTAAGATTTTGTGGTGTGAGTCTCCCAGGGAACCACAGCATTTTACCACTGTCTCCAAGTTAATTGGTGCTGGGTTAAAAAGTTAGAGCAGTCAAAAAGAGATTGATTGGTTTTAATTATGAAGCTTCATACGCAGAAACTAAGAAGTACTTGACAGATTGCCTAGCCCCCAAGCTTGTCCAAGAAATTACTTACTGCTTCACAAGGTTCCTCACATTAATATTTTAGGCAATAACAGTAATTACCATGCAGGCAAAGTGTTTTGAAGGATGAAAAGGAGAAATAAAAATTAAAAAACCAAACCCCCAAAATACCC
The DNA here is from genome assembly GCA_013400875.1 of Anhinga rufa. Lineage (NCBI taxonomy): Eukaryota > Metazoa > Chordata > Aves > Suliformes > Anhingidae > Anhinga > Anhinga rufa. Next base: position 2,884 of record VZTV01119196.1, on the reverse strand, counting down.
CACAAAACCACCAAACCACAACAAAACTTGAAAAAAAACCCAACCACCACACAAATACACACGCCCCCCAAAAAAAACAAACACAACCAAAACCCAGACCAGACCACTGAAAGTATCTGTACCCTCAACAATTAAGACATACAGCTTCCTGAGCAGTAAATTTTATCAGACCCTGACATCCTATTAAATCAGTTGTGAAATTGTTTGTCAAGACCTGCACACGCACATTATCACACATAACTTCTAATCAGAAATACTTCAACCTTTGTCATTTTTATTAATCATCATTGTATACAGTAATATCAATCACTTAAGGATACTAGTTATCACTCCCTAAGCACTTGAGGCAGTGAAAGGCAACATATGAGTAGTTACAATATCCCAACCACAGAATGCAAAGGCACTGAGTTGAAGCCTCAAACGAGGCTTTTATCATACCTGCACCAACCAGACATTGAATCAGGTTATTTGACCCAGGGTATCAAAAAGAACTAGGCATAATCCCCATGAGCAAGACTGACAAGAGAAACTCTCGTGATTCAACCACACTGCCCAGATCACACTCGAAGACTTGGGCCTGATGACTGGAATATTTTGGACCTATGACTATGTAAAAATCCCAAACAAGTATATGCAGATAATTTCTTAATGAAAAATGAATGCTGTCATTTTAAAAACATTTATTTCCAAGAAGGTGTCAAAAGAACAGCCTTAAAACCCTAACGCGTGAATCTCTAAAGCTCATAGTGTTCACTGTTTGCTCTAAGAAAAGAGTCTTTTACCTGTATTTTTTGTTCATCTTCCACACCTTGCAGTCCTGACAGACGGTGCTCAGCCTCATCCAGCCACTTCATTAGACTGTCATGTTCCTTCTTATACTGGGAAAACACTGGAGAGAGTTCTACCACCTGCCTCCTTTGAAATGACCTGCACTCCTACAAGCCAGTGTATTAGGAAAATACGGTATAAGAGGGGAGTAGTGAACAGAATAAGTCTTATTTATTTGAAATACAAAGAAGACTTGAGGGATTCATTTGAGTAAGCAAATTCCAAAACATGCAATCGTAGCCTTTTTTGTAAATAGCCATATTCTATTTATCTGCACAGACATATAATCATAGCCAGCCTGAGGGTCTTACCCTGCCTTTGAGCTACACCCCACCAACTCTAATATGATTCATACAGGTGAGCTAAAAGGAGTTTAAGAATGTAGATTCCCTTTGTTGTACACAAAAACATTTTTAATAAGGCATGTGGATAAAAGTACCACAACATACTACAGTCCGCAACTGCTGCTAATACCCTCTATAGCAAGCAAGAGGAATTCAGGACCAGACTCATATTCACACAAACCTCTTCAGCTGAGAGCTCAATGTATTTGTGTACATGTGTCTATATAGTCACTCTTCACACAGCCTGGTGGTGGAGACAACCTCTGCTGGAGGGCCAGCAAAGACAAGTGAAGCAAATGCCCAACTGTCTGCACCCATCTGTGTCAATACATATAGGGTGGCCCTCTGTGAAGCTGTAAAAAGGACTTTAAAAATCAAAACCACTCCCCCAGAGCTTTGTAATGACAAAATTTGTATTTTGGAATTGCAAAGATTCAGAGAGTCAGACTGTGTGTATGCCCATTAAACTCTTCCCCAGATAGTCTTACAGTAAGAGAGTCATAACCAGGTTGTAAGTGGGATGCCAAAGGGAGGACTGCATAAATGAGCTTTAACTATAGGAACTGTCATAATCATACCTGCACACTGTTGTACTTTTTCTGCAGGAGCAACAGCTGTATGCGGATCTTCTCTCTCTTATGTTCCTCCATAGGCTGCTGTAACAACTGCCCTCCTCTCTGTAGGACTTCTTCAATCTGAGCTCTTTCTTGATCCAGCTAAAATTACACAAGTCTATTATCTACAGAAAGCTCAGTTATGGTTTCGAAACTGTTGGTTTATTATCCAAATGTGAGCCAAATTCAGGCAGAGATTCTCCTCCACAACTACCAAATCCTAAAATCCAACTTAGTCATTCCATAAACTTCATAAAGAGATGTCCTGCAGGAAGCTCACTCAATGAGCCAGCAGTCAGCAGCCACAGCAAAAGGGTGTTATCACTTCAGCTCCATTTCTATTCTAAACACTCCTTGACAGTAATAAGTAAGCTCAGAGGAGAATAGCAAGAAAATGAAAACATAATATAGAAACAGTACAAAGGGAAATATACGTTCAATAAAATGCCTCTATGGAAGGACCTATTGTTAAAAGGTGTTTTCTGTAGTATGCAGGCCATTTTCCATAGACTTATATTCAGCTTTCCAGCTCAGTTTATAATATCTCAAATGCTTAAAAGGAAGGCAGATAGGGTGGCCTGGCAGGACTTTACCCAATGTTGTAGCCAACCTTTGTGGACAAGATGCAAACAGAAGTACGACACTTTTATACATGTGAATAGCAGAGCTTAGATAAGAATCTAGAAAAAGATAAATTTTGTTCCAAGGTCTTATTTGGACTTGCGACGAGCCATATTACCACCAGTCTAAATTTAAAATGAAAAAATATCTACTCAATGCAATACATTACTATGTATTTGGCAAATTTGTGCCTTTAAAGAGTCTCAGCTGCATTAAGTAACCATTTCGACATAGGTTCAGATGGTTAGATATGTAGAAAAAAAAATTTTGCACCTTATTACTTTTACAGGAAAGATTCCTTATAAACAGCTACTTTGGGTAGAAGAGAGAAGATAAATGAGAATCAAAATTCACTACCTGAATTCCATAAAACTATGATAAAAATACAGACTGATGTACGACTAGTTACTTGAGTCAATGTACCAGCCAAGAGGCAGCAGCTATGGGAAAAGTATGGGAAAATTGTGCAGTGTTTCC